>JZKD02S1798875.1:0-15531 GCA_000966675.3 Picea glauca
TCTCAGGGGGAGTGGTTATATCTATGACTTCAATATGTTTTTCAATAGTCTCAATTTTACCTTTATCCTTCCTCTTGACAGGAGCTTCTGTTATGACCTCTTTTTCAACAGTTTCCTTCTTGGTTGATGACCTGGTGAAGGGCCTCCTAGCTTTAATTTCTACTGCAGTAGCTGATGAGGGGAAGAGTAACCTTCTTCCTTTTTTGCCTGTGTCTTTAGCTGATGGAATTTATGCCAATTATGGAGCTAGTTGGGGTAAAAATTCCCTTTGTGGAGAGTGATGAGCTCCCCCTTCTTCTTCTTGTTCCTTAGGTGCTTCATCATTTTTAACAATGTGTTTTCCCTTCCTCTATCTACTTGTCTCTGTGTGAACAATGCTATCATCCTGAAGAGGGATTTTCACTTTGGATTATGGAGTAGGAGCAACATTCAATTGAAAATGTGCAGAGGCAATGAACTGCTCCCAATCCATGTTTCTCTTCTTCAACTCTTCCATCACAAGCATCTTAATCAACCCTTAGTGAAAAACACTTGTGTCCAGAGCCTTGGAATTGGCTTGGACTCTGTCAGCTAGTTTACCAATACTCCTAAACAAATAGAAAGGGAGGTTCATGAGGTATTGTCCTATGAAGTGTAGTACAAGTCTAATGTGGTATTGGTAAATCATATTGAACCTTCCCTCACAAGTGAAATATATTTGGATCACCCTTAGCATCTTATCAAATCCTTCAACCAAGTGGCTCCTAGGAACTCCCTTTGATATGTTATCTCCCTGACATTCTAGTTTAAGAAACTCTTTAGAGAAGGTTGCATTTAGATTCATGGATTTGAACCATCTTTCACCATTGTTTGGTATCTCGAAAGCTACTACAATGGTTTCTTCAGATACCTCTAGTTCAAGATTTCCCATCTTAGTTTTGGTTCCATCAAAATTCAAGGCAAAATCTCTAGCTACCTCAGGGTGTCCCCTCTGCATCTTCTGACAGAAATTAAAACATCCAACTCTTTGAAATACCTCTCTAATCATACGTTCAACAAAAAATAGATGCATGTCATAGGGTTCAGTCCTCACTATGCACCCACCCTTTTGAACCTTCTTCTATTGTGGTGCATCCATTTGTTGATTTAGGAAGAAAATTAAGACAACAATTTGAGTGATGCAAGAGGAAAAACAAAAGGACAAAGGTCATAGGGTTTGGAGGGATAATTTTTTTTCAAAGCTGGCTTTTGTCTAGGGTTTTAATGTTCTTCAGCCAATTTGACCCCTAGGCTTATGAAAGAGTATATGATAGCTAGGAAATGGAAGAATACCATACAGGAAAAATGGATATGCAAGGAGGAATCTTACGCAAAGGTTTAATGTTAATAGTTCACCATCATTTGAAAAATCATCACAATTTTAACAGCAAGGCTCTTTCCAATTTTCAACATAGATAGACTTAGACTTGAAATTAAAATGGAAATATTAACAGTAACCAACTGGTACATGTTTTGAGGTAAGTGGATGATAGCTTTGGGTTGATGTACGTGGTTTGCAATGCCAAAACAGGGGATCCGCAACATAATTTGCAGCGCATGCAACAAAAGCCAAATAAGATATAGGGACGTTGGCTTGACAAAAGGGTTTTCTCATTCTCGAGTAAACGAAGTTGTGATATATGCAGTTGGATGAGAATTTTGATAACAGAGGTAAAAAGGGATGGTTGGTAGTGTGGATCACCAATTTGCAGCGCTTAAGAGAGGAAATACAAGCACAAACTTTAATTGATCTTCAACAGGGCTTAAAAAACTCATGGAGTACCTAGAGGTTGTGGATTAAAAGTTGATATGATTTAGATTGGACGAAATCCCCTGCAACAGGTCTAATCTCCAATTTTCCTTCGCTATCCAGTTTGCAACAAATTCCACAGGGCCTGTCTAAACTCAGCAGTTTATGCAGTGCCGAGCTAGAACAAAATTTGAAATATTGAGAAAATAATTAGGAAATCCTTAAATGTTGAAATCCTAGATTATTTCCTTTAAAACATGAATGTCGAAAACAATGAGATCGACTAACACAAACCTCATAAGTGCAATTATGGTGATGAGAGAAAGTGTACTTAAGATGCGTAGCGAAATGTCATGATGAGATGGAAGCATAGTGGAGGGGTTTAAGCGCATAGTGGAAGTGATGACATGTTAGGGTTGTGGTGGAGTTATAAATATGATGGCTTGTCTAACCATGTCATAAAGATGAAGACATAAACCAAGGGTTTGGGCTAACATCAACCTTAATTTTATTTGTGCTAAGACATAAGAAGACTTTAAGGAGGAGGTTAAAAGTAAAACTTAAACAATAATAAGGATAAAAAATAAACAATCTAAGGATGAATTGACCCATAAAAACTTCATGTGACCCAAAAAAACTTCATGTGATAACATTGGCTCCACAGGGGATGGCATGCTCCCTATGAGCTTCCAAGAACAAGTAGCTTCAGTGTCTTATCCTAGGGCTATGGGGTCATTTCTTCAATAGAAAGAAAAACAAAAATGATATTTAAAATGGAGGGGACAACCACTCATGGATAAAGAAAAATACTTCTTCAGAAAGTTCCCATTAACAAGGCCACCAAAACTCTAGAATCCTCCAAGTTCTGCAATTTATAAGTATTATTTTGAAAAAATTAAGAAATCTTGAAAGGACTAATCCCCAAGGATTAGAATTTACCATGTTTTCCTTTGTCTTGCTTAGGTGCATCCCACTTGAGCACCAAATCTCCCAGCTAGAAATCCTCTTTGTTTACCTTTTTATCAAAATCTTACTTGATATTCTATTGATGGCTTTGTGCTTTATCAAGGAGATGCTCCCTGGTCTATTGTACTTCTACTAGTTTTTGTATCCTTCTGACCATATCATTTGGTTCTCCTTGTTGATCCTGAAAGAAATTTTCCATAGGAAAAGAAAGCTGAGTAGGAAAAAAAGATTCAATCCCATATACAAGTTGAAAGGGGGAAATACCAAGTGATTTCTTTGTAGTAACTCTATCAGCCCATAAGGAAAATTTCATCTTTGAGTCCCATGCTTTCTTGTTGTCCTCCAATAACTTATTGATGATATTTGAGAGGCTCTTGTTAGAATATTATGGTAAACCATTTCCTTGGGAGTAATAAGGGGTAGAATGACCTAATTGAATCCCATACTTCTCAAAAAACTTCACCAATGGTTCATCTTTGAAAGAGGCAACATTATCTGTAACAATCTTGATTGGACAACGAAATCTTGACATAATATCTTCAAGAAAACCAATGCTTACCTTGTGTGAGGCACTCCTTGTAGGAATGGATTCTATCCACTTGGTGAAATAGTTAGTTGCAGTCAAAATACACCAGTGTTGACCACTTGATGTTGGATGAATTTCCCCAATGCAGTCAAGTCCCCACTGCTCGAAAGGACCAGAAACCAGCATAGGCTTCAAAGGAAAATATTTTAGTTGTACATTTCATTGAATCTCTTTGAAAAATATGAAACAGATTCCCCTTTTTTTCTCTTGAGTGACCCAAAATCTGTAATATAATATAATAAATATTTCTTATCTCCCCAATGCCTCAGAAAGGCATCATCCAGAGATTCAATTCCAACAATAGATCCAGGAGTTAAACCCCTAAACCATTTCCTAGCCTCACCATCAAGGCTTTGTACAAAAAATCTCATACAAACATCTTCATTCTGAAAATTAAGATTGTCAACATAGATATAAAAGGATGCAAGGTGTTCCTCTGCAGTTATGTCCTCTTCCCCTGTAAAGTTGGGCATGCACTTAAGATAGTATCCAATTGGGAGAGCATTCATAGGTTGAGGAAACACAAGAGGGGCATACTTAGCAACCACTATGGCATCCATCCTATTTCTAGGAAGGTTAGAACATGCCATTGGATTATAAATTATAGGAGAACAAGGAGGAGATTGAGTCTTAATTGGTACATCTGCAGTCTTGATTATGTGTATCTTGGGAGATGGAGGAGTACAAGATGGAGAAATTTCAGTTTTCACAAGGAGAGGTTGGTTCTTGGAAGAGAATGGTGCAAGGAAAACTCTCTATCTACCTCAGGGTGCCCCCTCTACATCTTCTGACAAAAATTCAAACATCCAATTCTTTGAAAGACCTCTTTGATCATAGGTCCAACAATAAATAGATGCATGTCATAGGGTTAAATCCTCACTATGCACCCACCCTTTTGAGACTTATTCTATTGTGGTGTATCCATTTGTTGATTTAGGAAGAAAAATAAGACAACAATCTAAGTGATGCAAGAGGCAAAACAGAAGGACAAAGGTCATAAGGTTTGGAGGAATAATTTTTTTTCAGAGCTGGCTTCTGTCTAGAGTTTTAATGTTCTTTAGCCAATTTGAACCCTAGGCTTATGAAAGAGTATATGATAGCTAGTAAATGGAAGAAGACCATACAGGAAAAATGGATATGCAAGGAGGAAGCTGATGCAAAGGTTTAATGTTAACACTTCACCATCATTTGTAAAATCATCATAATTTTAACAACAAGGCTCTTTCCAATTTTCAACATAGATAGACTTAGACTTGAAGTTAAAATGGAAATATTAATAGTAACCAGCTGGTACAGGTTGTGAGGTAAGTAGATGAAAACTCTGGGTCGATGTATGTGGTTTGCAACACCAAAATAGGGGATCCGTAGCATAATTTGCAGCAAAAGCCAAATAAGATATAGGCACGTTGGCTTGACAACAAGGTTTTCTCAGTCTCCAGTAAAAGAAGTTGTGAGCTCTGGAGTTGGCTGAGAATTGTGATAACAGAGGTAAAAAGGGATGGTTGGTAGTGTGGATCACCAATTTGCAGTGCCTAGGAGAGGAAATACAAGCACAACCTTTAACATATCTTCAACAGGGCTTAAAAAAATCATCGAGTACCTAGAGGTTGTGGCTTAAAAGTTGATAAGATTCAGATTGGACGAAACCCCCTACAACAGGTCTAACCTCCATTTCTTCTTTGCTAGCTAGTTTGCAGCAAATTCCATAGCGACTATCTGAACTCAGCAATTTCTGCAGCGTCGAGCTAGGAGCAAATTTGAAATATTGAGAAAATAATTAGGAAAGCCTTAAATGTTGAAATCCCAAATTATTTCCTTTAAAACATGAATTCCGAAAGAAAGGAGATCGACTAACTATTGGCCCTTGACCAAGTTTTGAGGATCCTTGGTCATGTTTGACCTATTTTTGTGACTTTGACAGACTGTCGAAGGCGGAGCGCAAGACGAAGCGGAGATCGCGAGATCTCGACCCATTTTTAGGGATTTTTGGGTTTTGGGATTATGTAATGGATATGGGAGAGTCGGCCCATGGGTTTACCCATGCTTAGCCCTATTTTTTAATGTATAAATAAGTAGCTAGGCAAAGTAAGTAAAGAGCTACAAGTTCGATTTGTGTGATCGAAAGTGCTAAGTGCTAACTAGAGATTGCTTTTGCGCATGTTGTGTGAGACTTGCAGAGCTAAGTGAAAGTCATTGTAAGAGACCGTGGAAGGCTGTGTGCTTAGATATACTCGGGGAAGGAGGATCTAGTGAGGTGCGTAGATCTCCTGTCCTCTGTAGAGTAGGGTTTTTGAGGCTCTATGCATGTAATTGATTGAAGAAGCTAATAAATAAGACGAAGAGTTGGTGGATGTATCCCCAGGGTGGGGGTGAACCACGTACATGCTGTTTTGCTCTTCTTTGTGCGATGTGTTGATGTGGTTATGTGTGATTTTATTAGTGCTTGATATAGATAAATGTTAGATATATATGATGTTTCTTTGTTCCTGATAAGGTGAATGAATACTAGATCTGACCTATGTGATAATGCTTAGTGCTTTAATCTACTATATTTGATCTATTTCTTTATGTTGAGTGCTATTGGATGTTGGATCTGGTCAAATACTGTGATACTCTGTAATTAGGGTTTGTCTGCGTTGTAACTAAGAACTGGATATTGATGAATGTTAAATGTTGATTTCTCTGTTAAGTGTTAGAACCATAGATATATGTCCCATCTAAGGTTGTAGACATCTAAGTCCTGAAACCACCCATGCCTCTACCTTGGGTGAGAATTAATCTTCTTCGCAGGTGTTTCCAAAAGGGTCGGTAGTTAGGGTTTTGTTGGTGCGTTGTTGTAGAATTGAACCATGGGTCTGCCCCTGTGCCAAAAAATGTTTCGATTGCCGGGACCTAAAACTGTGATTGCTGGGAACTGAGGAAAAAGGAGCTTTGTGAAAAGATTTGAACTGAAAAAGAGAAAGGCTCCGTACATAGAACTATTTCCCTAATACGCAACACTAATTGATCTGTGGAGCTCTGTGCCAAGAGGAAGGGTCAGATATGAAGAAAAGAGGTCAGATATGTAAGCTTTGTGCTATGATAAAGGTAAGAATAGTGAAAAGTTTTAGATCTCAAAGATTTTTGCTCTGTTGAAGATAAGATAAGTGGAAATTTTTGTTTCTAGAGTATGAATATATGTATGTTTGATAAGATTTGTCCTAGCTTAAAAACTTGAGAATTGATAGAAGAAATAAGATTTGATATGAGTATATCTGATAAGAATAGTGAAATATATGTTATACCAATGCATAGAGAGAATGTTTGGACTAACAAATGGATGCAGGATCCTAGAAAGAATTTTTTTCAGGTTAACTACCATGATTCTAGTGCGCAGTACAGGAAAGGATGGGGATCATTTAACAGAAGGAGAGGATTAACCCTTTGTTACAGTTGCAGAAGACCGGGACATCTTACTAAGGAATTCCTTGGTAAAAGACCTGGTTGTATTTGTTGTAAAGATATGAACCATGAAGTTTTAGATTTCCCTAGAATGATTGCTAAGCTTGAAAAAATGAATATGAGACAAGAACACCATGAGGAAGGTTAGGAAATTAAGACCATGGAATAACCCCATAAAGAATCAGAGAAAGTATTGCTACAGATGAAATAAACCCTGAATGATCACCGACATATTAATTTATCAAAGATCTTCAAAGAAAAAGAGTGCATAGAAGAAATAATAGGATACTTTGACATTGACTATGTTCTGGATGAAGAAACACAGGTAAATATTATGACAGAAAGAACTTGGGAAATTCTAGGAAAGCCTACTATGATTCCTTCATTGGGAGGAATAGGGTTATTCAAAGGAATATATGGAAAGCTCATCCAGATATCTATGAATTCCAATGGAAATTCGACAGAGGAAGAATTTCAAGTTATTAAATTTATTGAGAACAACGCTCCTTTTTCTATGTTACTAGGAAAACCTTGGATTGAAAGAGATCGGGCCAGAAGGAAAGAAGAAGAAATCTTAGAGCAGAAGAAGCAAGAGTTAAAATATTTCATGACTAGAAGGATCGCACACTTGATTGAATAACAGGAGAACCGAGTGAAGCTATTTAAAACTAGAGACTTGGATGTCGAAGNATCTGGTCAAATACTGTGATACTCTGTAATTAGGGTTTGTCTGCGTTGTAACTAAGAACTGGATATTGATGAATGTTAAATGTTGATTTCTCTGTTAAGTGTTAGAACCATAGATCTATGTCCCATCTAAGGTTGCAGACATCTAAGTCCTGAAACCACCCATGCCTCTACCTTGGGTGAGACTTAATCTTCTTCGCAGGTGTTTCCAAAAGGGTCGGTAGTTAGGGTTTTGTTGGTGCGTTGTTGTAGAATTGAACCATGGGTCTGCCCCTGTGCCAAAAAATGTTTCGATTGTCGGGACCTAAAACTGTGATTGCTGGGAACTGAGGAAAAAGGAGCTTTGTGCAAAGATCTGAACTGAAAAAGAGAAAGGCTCCGTACATAGAACTATTTCCCTAATACGCAACACTAATTGATCTGTGGAGCTCTGTTCCAAGAGGAAGGGTCAGATCTGAAGAAAAGAGGTCAGATCTGTAAGATTTGTGCTATGATAAAGGTAAGAATAGTGAAAAGTTTTAGATCTCAAAGATTTTTGCTCTGCTGAAGATAAGATAAGTGGAAATTTTTGTTTCTAGAGTATGAATATATGTATGTTTGATAAGATTTGTCCTAGCTTAAAAACTCGAGAATTGATAGAAGAAATAAGATTTGATATGAGTAGATCTGATAAGAATAGTGAAATATATGTTATACCAATGCATAGAGAGAATGTTTGGACTAACAAATGGATGCAGGATCCTAGAAAGAATTTTTTCAGGTTAACTACCATGATTCTAGTGCACAGTACAGGAAAGGATGGGGATCATTTAACAGAAGGAGAGGATTAACCCTTTGTTACAATTGCAAAAGATCGGGACATCTTACTAACAAATTCCTTGGTAGAAGACCTGGTTGTGTTTTTTGTAAAGATATGAACCATGAAGTTTTAGATTTCCCTAGAATGATTTCTAAGCTTGAAAAAATGAATATGAGACAAGAAAACCATGAGGAAGGTTAGGAAATTAAGACCATGGCAGAACCCCAGAAAGAATCAGAGAAAGTATTGCTACAGATGAAAGAAACCCTGAATGATCACCGACATATTAATTTATCAAAGATCTTCAAAGAAAAAGAGTGCATAGAAGAAATAATAGGATACTTTGACATTGACTATGTTCTGGATGAAGAAACACAAGTAAATATTATGACAGAAAGAACTTGGGAAATTCTAGGAAAGCCTACTATGATTCCTTCATTGGGAGGAATAGGGTTATTCAAAGGAAAGTTGATAAACCTATATGGAAAGCTCACCCAGATATCTATGAATGCCAATGGAAATTCGACAGAGGAAGAATTTCAAGTTATTAAATTTATTGAGAACAACGCTCCATTTTCTATGTTACTAGGAAAACCTTGGATTGAAAGAGATCAGGCCAGAAGGAAAGAAGAAGAAATATTAGAGCAGAAGAAGCAAGAGTTAAAATATTTCATGACTAGAAGGATCGCACACTTGATTGAATAACAGGAGAACCGAGTGAAGCTATTTAAAACTAGAGACTTGGATGTCGAAGTTGCAAGAACAAAAGAAGATTTGTAGAAGACTGAAGTACCTATCCTAGATAGAGAAGAAGTGTTACCCCTGATTTCTAGGCAAGAATCTCAACATCACGAATTTGCTCTGCCAAAAGAAGTAAGAAGAGAGCTAAGATCGAAAAGTTACAAAAGGTTCTACATGGAACTTCATAGAAGGAAGATTCGCAAAATTGGAACTTCATCGGGATATCAGAACTACGTCACATGGCACTTTGCCATGGTGAAGCAATATAGTCGTTGGGATAAGTATAACCATTAGACCGATGGCCCGAATGGGTAGAAAGGAATTTGTGGCTAGGAAGATCGTCATCAAACCGTTGGGACCACGCCATAATGGACAGAACTGAGTAAATGAAGGCTTCTCACCCACTGCAAGAGATTTTTTGCCAAGTATCTATTTATCCTGTCACGCCACACACCGAGAATTTTTTTTCTAACCGTGAATCTGAACCCACAGATTAGTTTATTTTACACAGAGATCATCACATTATTTCCATATATCCCATTGCATTGAGAAGTTACTCTTCGAACCCGAGGTATTCAACTACGAGCGTGCATGTCAGACAAGCTTAGCGCTACAATGAAAATTGTCGAAGAAGTTCTCATCAACCTAATGTGTGAAAGAGTAATGTCTGCAAGTACTCAAGCATCATCGACGAGAGGAGTGAAAGCCTCTTCGTCGACTACTCGCAGAGTCGGACCATCCCAACCATCAGCAGAAAAGAGAACCAAGAACAGAAACAACCTAGCAAATGTGAAGCTAATCCCATCCACATTTCCCAACTACATCCCACCTCTGGCCAGTGCGGTGAGTCGTGATAGTGTGCCAAGAGATTTCGAGTACACCATGGTTACTACATACCTCCCGAAGGAGATACACGTAGTTCAAGCATAGCAGGACAAGATCGCAGTGTTGAAGTTCATTGACTTCAACCTCGGATATCACAAGAACTATAATATGCTCATCCTGTATAAATACCTAACCAGGATGAAGGGGAAGAATTCAAAGATAATCCCCCAGCCATGGACGATGAACCTCGCACAGTCCACCCTATTAAATGTAATGAAAATCCCACACTTTGGAAGGCACCAGGAATTTAATGCCTATGTCAAGCTACTTCTTTCATGTTACCATGGCGACTGCTTATGGTTAGACCGTTGTATCACATTTGATCCAACGTTGATCCATAGGATCATATGATTGAGTATGCAAGGACCTGATCCACAGGACTTATATCCAGGAAAAGCCACATATTGCACGCTATCACAGAAGATCAAGGATACATACGACGATGTTGAAAAGGGGATGCGAGGCTACAAGGTAGCCTCCATCCAGAACATCACAATGTGCCTAGCCTGCCAGTTAATAGCCATAAATTTAGTAAGGAATAAATGACCCATGCAGGTCATAGGATTTTTCGTTGACCTTGCAGGGAAGTGCGTGGAAGGTATGCAAATGAACTGGGTGAAGTACCTAGTTAATCAACTTGAACTAGACTATCATGAAGCACATGATCAGGGCTATGAGTTTCACTTTAGCTGGCTCTTGATCCTCATCGCCTTTGTTTCCTGGGAGATGCCGGAAGGTGCGACCTTTCCGGATATTGAACCATTCGAGTCGCTTGTTGTGAATTTCACCACACTTTGGTACTCAAGTGATATGAAAAAACAGTGACAGTCGAATGTTGTTTTTCAAACATATTACCTTTAGGTGAAGAGATTCCAATGGAACCATTTGTTGGCACAGGGGCAGACCCAAGTTTCAACGCTACAACAACGCACCAACAAAACCCTAACTACCATCCCTTTAGGAAACGCCTGTGAAGCAGATGAAGTCTCACCCGAGGTAGAGGCAGGGGTGGTTGCAGGACTCATATGTCTGCAACCTTAGCTAGGACATGGATCTTTGGTTATGACACTTAACAGAGCACTCTACAGTTAACATTCATCAATATCCAGTTCTTAGTTATACCGCATACAAACCCTAATTACAAAGTATCACAGTATTCAACCAGATCTAGCATCCAGTAGCACTTAGCATAAAGAAACGAATCAAATCTAGCAGATTAAAGCACTAAGCATATTCACATAGGTCAGATCTATCATTCATTCACCTTATCAGGCACAAAGCAACATCATATATATCTAAAATTTATCTATATCAAGAACTAATCAAATCACATATAACTACATCAACACATCGCACAAAGAAGAGCAACACAACATGTATGTGGTTCACCCCCACCCTGGGGCTATGTCCACCAACTCTTCATCTTCTTTATTAACTTCTTTAATCAGTTACATGCATAGAGCCTCAAAAATCCTACTCCGCAGAGGATAGGAGATCTGCGCACCTCTCTAGATCCTCCTTCCCCGAGTAGATCTAATCACACAACCTTCCACAGTCTCTTACAATGNTGCGTGGAAGGTATGCAAATGAACTGGGTGAAGTACCTAGTTAATCAACTTGAACTAGACTATCATGAAGCACATGATCAGGGCTATGAGTTTCACTTTAGCTGGCTCTTGATCCCCATCGCCTTTGTTTCCTGGGAGATGCCGGAAGGTGCGACCTTTCCGGATATTGAACCATTCGAGTCGCTTGTTGTGAAGTTCACCACACTTTGGTACTCAAGTGATATGAACAAACAGTGACAGTCGAATGTTGTTTTTCAAACATATTACCTTTAGGTGAAGAGAGTCCAATGGAACCATTTGTTGGCACAGAGGCAGAACCAAGGTTCAACGCTACAACAACGCACCAACAAAAGCCTAACTACCAGCCCTTTAGGAAACGCCTGTGAAGCAGATGAAGTCTCACCCGAGGTAGAGGCAGGGGTGGTTGCAGGACTCAGATGTCTGCAACCTTAGCTGGGACATGGATCTCTGGTTATGACACTTAACAGAGCACTCAACAGTTAACATTCATCAATATCCAGTTCTTAGTTATAGCGCATACAAACCCTAATTACAAAGTATCACAGTATTCAACCAGATCTAGCATCCGGTAGCACTTAGCATAAAGAAACGAATCAAATCTAGCAGATTAAAGAACTAAGAATATTCACATAGGTCATATCTATCATTCATTCACCTTATCAGGCACAAAGCAACATCATATATATCTAACATTTATCTATATCAAGAACTAATCAAATCACATATAACTACATCAACACATCGCACAAACAAGAGAAACACAACATGTATGTGGTTCACCCCCACCCTAGGGCTATGTCCACCAACTCTTCATCTTCTTTATTAACTTCTTTAATCAGTTACATGCATAGAGCCTCAAAAATCCTACTCCGTAGAGGATAGGATATCTGCGCACCTCGCTAGATCCTCCTTCCCCGAGTAGATCTAATCACACAACCTTCCACAGTCTCTTACAATGACTTGCACTTAGCTCTGCAAGTCTCACACAAAATGCACAAAAGCAATCTCTACTCAACACTTAGCACTTTTGATCACACAGATCGAACTTGTAGCTCTTTACTTACTTTCCCTAGCTACTTATTTATACATTACAAAATAGGCATAAGCATGGGTAAACCCATGGGACAACATCCCCATACCCGTTACATAAGCCCAAAACCCAAAAATCCCTAAAAAGGGGCTGATATCCCACGATCTTCGCTTCATCTTGTGCTTCGCCTTCGATAGCCTGTTGAAGTCCCAAAAATAGGTCAAACATGACGAGGGATCCTCAAAACTTGGTCAAGGGCCAACACTAACACAAGCCTTATAAGTGAAATTATGGTGATGAGAGAAAGTCTACTTGAGATGCACTGCAAAATTTCTTGATGAGATGGAAGCATACAAAAAGACCTTGATTTGACCTTCTAACGGGTAGAGGGACAAAGTGGAGGGGTTTAAGCGCATAGTGGAAGTGGTAACATGTCAGGGTTGTGGTGGAGTTACAAAGACGATGGCTTGTCTAACCATGTCATAAAGATGAAGACATAAACCAAGGGTTTGGGCTAACATCAACCTTAATTTTATTTGTGCTAATACATAAGAAGACTATAAGGAGGAGGTCAAAAGTAAAACTTAAACAATAATAAGGATAAAAAATAAACAATCTAAGGATGAATTGACCCATAACAAATTCATGTGACCCAAAAAAAAATCATGTGATAACATTGGCTCCACAAGGGATGGCATGCTCCTTGTGTGTTGCCAATAACAAGTAGCTTCAATGTCTTATCCTAGGGTTGTGGGGTCATTTATTCAATAAAAAGAAAAACAAAAATGATATTTAAAATGGAGGGGACAACCACTCATGGATTAAGAAAAATACTTCTTTAGAAAGTGCCCATTAACAGGGCCACCAAAAACTCCAGAATCCTACAAGTTCTACAATTTATAGGTATTATTTTGAAAAAAATCAGAAATCTTGAAATGACCAATCGCCAAGGCTTCGAATTTACCATGTTTTCCTTTGTATTGCTTAGGTGCATCCCACTTGAGCACCAAATATCCCAGCTGGAAATCCTCTTTGTTTACCTTTTTATTAAAAGCTTGCTTGATATTCTATTGATGGGTATGTGCTTTATCAAGGAGATGCTCCCTGGTCTGTTGTACTTCTACTAGCTGTTGTATCCTTCTGACCATATCATCTGGTTCTCCTTGTTGATCCCGAAGGAACTTTTCCACAGGAAAGGCAAGTTGAGTAGGAAAAAAATATTCAATCCCATATACAAGATGAAAGGGGGAAATACCAAGTGATCTCTTTGTAGTAACTCTATCAGGCCATAAGGCAAATTTCATCTTTGAGTCCCATGCTTTCTTGTTGTCCTCCAATAACTTATTGATGATCTTTACAAGGATCTTGTTAGAATATTTTGGTAAACCATTTCCTTGGGGGTAATAAGGGGTAGGACGAACTAATTGAATCCCATACTTCTCACAAAACTTCACCAATGGTTCATCTTTGAAAGAGGCAACATTATCAGTAACAATCTTGCTTGGACAACCAAATATTGACACAATATATTCAAGAAAACCAATTCTTACCTTGTGTGAGGCACTCCATGTAGGAATGGCTTCTATCCACTTGGTGAAATAGTCAGTTGCACTAAAAATACACCAGTGTTGACCACTTGATGCCGGATGAATTTCTCCAATGAATTCAGGTCCCCACTGCTGGAAAGGACTAGAAACCAGCACTTGTTTCAAAGGAAAATATTTTAGTTGTACATTTTATTGAATCTCTTTGAAAAATATGACACAGATTCCCCTTCTTTTCTCTTGAGTGACCCAAAATATGTAATATAATATAAGAAATATTTCTTATCTCCCCAATGCCTCAGAAAGGCATCGTCCAAAGATTCAATCCCAGCAATAGATCCAAGAGTTAAACCCCTAAACCATTTCCTAGCCTCACCATCAAGGATTTGTACAAAAAATCTCATCCAAACATCTTCATTCTAAATATTAAGATTGTCAACATAGCTATAAAAGGTTGCAAGGTGTTCCTCTATGGTTATGTCCTCTTCCCCTGTAAATTTGGGCATGTACTTAAGATAGTCTCCAACTGGGAGAACATTCAAAGGTTGAGGAAACACAAGAGGGGCATACCTAGCAGCCACTATGGCATCCATCCTATTTATAGGAAGGTTAGCACCTACAATTGGATTATAAATTATAGGAGAACAAGGAGAATATTGAGTCTTAATTGGTACATTTGCAGTCTTGATTATGTGTATCTTGGGAGAAGGATTATAAGATGGAGAAATTTTAGTTTTCACAAGGAGAGGTTGAGTCTTGGAAGAGGATGGTGTATATTCCAAGGGAACTAAGGTTTCTTCCTCTTTAGTCACAACAATTTTAAGAGGAGGAGATGGAGAAACCAAGGCAGGAAAATCTTCTAAGATATCAAGTCTAAACCAACTTATAACATCAAGAGATGCAAGAACTTCAAAAATTTCTTCTTTCAATTTGGGAGAAAAATAAGAGTATTCCATAGGGAAATCTTCAAGATTGAAATTTTTAGAAATTTCAACAGAGGATAAAAGAGGAGTACTAGATACAATTACTGGTGTTTTAAAAGTGGAATCAGGAAAATGACCAGTAGTACCTGGAACAACAGCTCAAAAGCCTTCTTGAGAAGATTTTCCTTTCTTGATGATCTTCTCTAGGTCATCTTCAGGAGTAGCCAGAGGTAGATGTGGGGTAAACCTCATGTGTCTTCCTTTAGGAGCTGTTATAACCCTATATTTCATAGGAATCAGACAGTGATTGAGATTTTCCCTCAGGATTTTTATGTTGTAAATCATGTGGCATTCTGCCCATGGTTTTCAAAAGGAAAAGGAAAGAATTTGGGGTTTGCGAAGTCAAATTACCCGTGATTGAATAATGTGATGTATTTCCCTTAGGAAATAATCTATTGGATAAAAAATGAAGGAAAGAATCCTTAGTGCGACCCACAATATGTTTTTTATCCTAAGTCTGTTGGTGATTTGACATTTTGGTGCTTTATGGATAAAATGCACACTCATCTCAA
>JZKD02S1798875.1:24013-52309 GCA_000966675.3 Picea glauca
GGAGACTAGGAGGTACAATTACAACTAATGGACCCAAGCTGACATAAATAAAATAACATTACTAATGTAATATGCCCCAATTAAGGGGTAATGTGCCACTATTTAGGGCTTAACACAAGATGAGATAATTCCATGAGTGTTTCTTTTATGAACTAAAGTTTGAACATTGTCCTTCTCACTTTTTGACTAGATTTGTAATTGGTGAGTTTGATTTGAAACATTTTGGTAATAAATATTTTCAATATTTACACACTCTAACCTACTTACACTTTGTGTTTCATCAGAAAATAAAGGGACAATTCCATAATGATCTTTCAAATATTCTTGTGGATGAGAATTAGCAAAAATATCTGTGTAAAGAGCATCAAAATCAAAGAAAAGGGTTATCATCCTCAACATAAATTTCTTCATAATCAATGACATATTCACTTTTCTCTTGATCTTCAAGATTATTAGCTAACATAGATTCAAGATAAATTCCCCTAGTTGGCCCACAATCCGAGTATAATGAATTCTTATATATGATAATGATTCACTTGTTTCTACTTCTAAACTTTTACTTTGTTCATAGTCTAGACTAAAAGAAGTAGATATTATGTTACTTAACAAGTATTCAAGAGTTTTAGGAATAACTTATTCATTCAAAACAAACAAAGAATCATTTTTCAAAATATTTCCCGCAATTTTCTCTTTAGAATGAAATTGTAGATTATATGAGACTTAGAAATCAGTAGATTATATTTATGTTGGGAGAATGAGATCTTGTTCTGCTATGCAGTTTGTTGATATAATGTATACATTCCAATCATGACAATGTGAAATATATTTTTGTAAATTAGGACTTACACTATCTTCCATATTAAACACTCTTTTAAGATTATTTTGTAGATTCACGCCTTCTAGAACATGACATTTGTAACAAGGTAAAATCTCTGGTTTCAAATATTTTGAAAGAGGATATGCATGACATTGTGAATATTGCTCACAATCAAAGGATTTCTCTTCTTGAATCGAAAGTAGATAAGGATATTACTCAAGGAATTCTTTCTTAGAGGGTATGTCACTTTCATGAAACCTATAATAAATATGTGCAAGACTTAGTATAAAATCATCATCATATTAATTTTTATTTATTCATATTCTCTCACACTCACAACAAAGTTCTTCATAGTTATACTTTTCATGAGCAATTAGATTAACTTCCATGAATTGCTTCCAACTATGAATGGATTTTGTTGGTAACACATGATACCAAGCCTGAATGTGTCCTTCTAAAGTGAGGGTAAATAACTTTCATACTTCATTATCTAAAAAAATTCTAAGATTTTGACGTGTGATATTAAAATGGCTAAGATGCCTAAATGCATGGATTTTCCATTCACCATCAAACTTAACTTTGGACAAGAGATCTATTTTCTTTGGGATAACACCTAATCATCTCAGAAGAGTAAAATCATGATCCCATATAGGAGTATGGAAAGGACCAATGGGTTGTTAAGACATTTATAAAAATGGCTCCACAGTGGTTGGCTTGTCATTTGACCCTCCTTCAAAACTATTGAGAGGGATAAATGACACTATGAAATCAGTAGCGATTCTCCCCAATGAAAGGTCCCAATTAGACCTTACACTATTTGGAATAGGGAATCCATCAATTTTATGGTTTGACAACCTTTAAATGTTTTTGTTTGGTTTTACTAGTGGTGGCCCAATCCACCATTTATGTATTTTTTTAAATGCAATAAATGAGATGCAATTAATCTATTAGGAAAAGTGCATAATGATTCCCAAGATAACTATCAAAATTGATGAGGTAAACATAGCACCAAATATATTACTTCTTTAAACTTTTATTAAAAAGTTAAGAAAATAAAAGAAATAATTTAAATAACCAATTTCATTACAAAAAATTTGGTAATGATCAACTACCTACAATACTATGCTTAAGGATATAGACAAAACATTTGTGAGAAAAAATAAATAAACAAGTTAATTGCAAGTGAGAAAAGTCTACATTGTAAAAGAAAATTCTTATAACATTCCAAAATTCAATGAATTAGCGAAAAAAGTTTCACAAACCACACATTTCATAAATCAAGTCTATCTCCAAATATATTGGCTAGTAGTGGTTTCTCATTCATTAAAATTTCATAGAAAAGACTACAATTATGCACAAGAAAAAAGCTCTTTACAATTTGAATTCATCTTCTTTATAGAAAAGATGAAGGAGAAGGGAAATCAATCATCTTGATACATATGGCTAACTATTCATCCCCCTTCATGTTTCTTGTGTTCCTCTAGAAAGTTGTCATTTTCTCCGACTTGGGATTCAACCCTCTTTTTCTATTTGAATATTGTTCTTTAGGAGACCACTCCATGTGGCTTCAGGAAGCCTCACCCTTTTATGTTCTCCATTTCCTTGTATGTGCATATCATGCTTCAAAAGTTTGATTTAATGCACCTCCTTAAGGAAAATGATTTTGTTTAAAAGAAGCTTTGTAGGATGCTATGCTCCACCTCATCCCTTTTTCAAACTTCTCCATATTATGAAACAAAGATCTAATTGATGTCATTTCCATGGTAGGAACTTCCACAAAATTTTGAATGGTTTTTTAAATAAATTCAAATAGGGAGCTAATATATTTTTTGTTTGAGGTTATGTAATATTGTAGGTCCTTACATACTTTATCCTATGGAAATAAATTTTCCTTTGGCCCAAAATATGGTAAATGGAAAGTATTGGCCATATTCTCTATAACCTGCCATAACAAAGAAACACATCTTACTTCATGAGTAACTCCCTTGAGAGCATTGTAAGCTACCTTTTTCTAGTATTTCAAACCAAAGTCCATCTATTTGAATGCTTTAGGTGTGAAAATGGTAATTCTTGTGGGAACTTGTAGTGTTCCTTAACCATTAAACTTGAAGCAAAACCAAGTACACAAAGAATATAATTGCAATAACCAGGTAAAAGAGACAATGATATGAAAGATGTAAGAGATACCCTTGTGAAGAAGGAAACAATGTTCACTTGTCTCTTAAGGTGGGGTAACCTTTCATTGAGCATATCTCCTAATACAAAAACACAAGACAAACATTCCATAGTCCCTTTCCTCTTTAAATAGATTTTCAATAGAAAAAGCCCTAACTACTTGTGGTCCTGTCACTAGTGGGTACCAACTACCCAATGGGCCTTATAAAGTGGATCATTTTACATTAAATAATCATCCACTACTATCTAATAGGCCTTATTCAAAGATGACGACCACATAAAACAATTAATTAACTCCTAGGTAGCCTAAAGTAGGGAGGTTAGGGTAGGAACCTAACATGCTCTCCCCCTTTGGAAGTAGTGTTTTCCTCATGGCTGAAGATGAGAAAATTATTGCAGAATTGTGGTTGGTTCCAATGTGGCATCTTCATGTGGCATGCATTTTCACTAGATTAATACTTCATTGATTTTTCTCTAGTACAATTTACACTCTCTGGTATCCAATACTACTTCTGACTGAAGCCAAATGGAGCCTTCTTCATCAAGTTTTGGTCAGTTGGTTTTCACCTTACGGTCCATTCCTGTGACCCTATTTAGACAAGACAAATGAAGTAATGGATGAATCTTGGAGTGGGATAGAAGAGCCACTTTGTAGTCCACTTGTCCAATGCATTGGATGATCTCATAGGGTCCATAAAACTTTGGTACTAATTTTTGAGGTTTTTTGTCTTTGATTGATGTTTGTTTATATTGTTGAGGTGAAGAAACACTTGAACCCCTATTGCAAAAGAATGTTCAAAGCGACGTCGTTCTAATTATTTCTTCATTATATTTTGAGACATAACCAAATTGTCCTTTAGTATGTAGATAATGGCTTCTATAGTGCGGAGTGTGTGATCCATTACCTAAACCTTGGAAGTGCCTAGTAAATATGAAGTGACTAACAATGGTTTCTGACTATAAATAGCTTCATATGGGGTCATTTTGGTGGCTCCATGATAAGAGGTATTGTACCACCATTCTATGAGGATAATTCATTTTTCCCATTGGTGTGGTTTTTCAAATGAAAAGAATATCAAATAGGTTTCTAGGCACTTGTTGACTACTTCAATTTGACCATGTATTTGGGGGTGACATGCAATGCTAATTTTCAGCTAGGTACCATGTACTTTAAAAAACTACTGACAAAATTTGCTAGAGAAGGTAGGGTAACAATCCAAGACAATGGAAGTGGGCATGCCATGCAACCTAAATTTATGATCAAGAAATAATTGGAATCTAAGGATGGGGTAAATGGATGTGATAAGGTCTAAAAATGAGCATATTTGGAGAGATCGTCGACTACCACCAAGATCATGGATTTGTTTCCCACCCTCAGAAGTCCCACTATAAAATCCATAGTAATGTCAACCCATATCAGTGTTGGGATTGGTAGTGGTTGCAATGTGTTGGCACCCAAAGTTTTGGGGTAAATATTGAACATGCACACAAGAATAATTTTGTGCGCACTGCAGTTTTGCGTGCACATCTCCAACCACACAATGAATGAAATAAAGTGTGTGTGCCAATCAAAGATCTATAATGCATGCTAGGAATCAGGAAGATATCGCATGCATGCCAAATCAAGAACAATATCTCTGGGAATCTTCCCAAATGATTAACTCAAGAAACACGAGAGATCGTGGAGTAGTTAAGTGATGAGATGGAAAGTTAGTTAAGACTACCACGACTCCAAAGAGGTTATGTGGGTTGCATGTGGGTGGTAGAAGCATTTGGAACTGACATTCAATAGAGTGAGTGGAGTAGAGGAGAAAGTGACAGAGCGCCAAAGAAGATAAGGAAATAAAAATGAGTAATGAAGATAGAGAGAAGAGTTCAAAGAGATTAAGGTCTGCAACAACGAAAGAGCTAGTCTGGCTAGTTTTTGCATTAATCATGTTGTGAGTCTGATTATTTTTGTATGTGGTTGGAACAATTTTGTAAGGATTCTATAATAGAATCATCTTAGTATTATGTGCAGATTCTGATAGAAATTTCATGACTCCTTGTAATGCAACATTGATAGAATATATGAAAGCATAGAGCACTATTCCTGATGGATTATGAGTCTTTTGGTCTATCTATACCACTATCTGAATGTAAATAACATAAGATAATGTTCTTCTTGTCATTTACTGTGTTGATTATGAGTTCAATGGATGAATATGGTAATGTTGCATGTTATTAATATCGTAATGAGCTACAATGGAATGTGTTAATTCCAGCTTGAGTGGCTTCTTGGTGTATGTTATCCCTTCATCTCTGACACAATACTAGATGGTCTTTGTGATTCTCACAGTGTCTCAGGTGAGACCTTATTCAGTCCTAGACTGAGGATTGATATGATGACGCCTTGGAGTTTTGTTGGTCAACTCTGGATGAACCCTGGGTCATCAACCCCCTAGTGTTAGGAAGGATCCATGCAAGCGATCCAACAAATCGTTTCGTTGTCAGGACCTGAAGGTTTTGTATTGCATGATGAAGGGAGAGAATGAGGTGGAATACATATCATGAGGAAATACAAGACTAGTTAACTGCGAAGGAAGATGAGTTTTCTAGATGAGAGACTCGAGGTTTGATCATCAATGTGGAACGTTGGAAAGAGAGGTATATCTACACCAATTTGCATTAAATTTTCTTTGTTGAGTTTCGTTGTTTTCTATATGAATGGTTGAAAGGAAAACTGCTACTAATACTGCCTTAAGACCCAAAGAACCAATTTATAGGATAAATGCATTGGATAATAAGTGGGTTTGAGCAATTGAATTCTATTTTTCTCGAGTGAAGGAAGGATACACTATCAAGTTTGTTGTAGAATATAATGTTTGTGTTTGTGAGGATGAAAGAAATTTTGTGAAAGGTCCTCAAAAAAGGATTCTAGAAGAAATCTCATTATGGATCAAGATGTTGTTTGTGGAGAAAGGATTGATGTGCATGGAGCATGATAGGATGGTTGAGTAGACCCCCTAGCGTTGGGGGAGGATGAAAAGAAGGGGGGAAAGAGAGAGAGGATTCAAATCCATTGAGAGGATCCAGAAGATGTTAAGATGAGGTGAGGGAAAGAAGGGATATAGAGGAGAAAAGGAGAGAAAGATCGGACAGATACACACGAAAAGATGAGCTAAGGAGGAAAGAAGAAAAAAGGAGCGAAAATAATGTAGAAAGGAATGTGAGACGAGGGGTCATGCCCATAATGAAGAGGAAGGAGATCGGACCAGGAGGTAGTGCGAGAGATAATATTGTGCTAGAGAGGAGTACATATGAAGATAGGCCGGTGAAGAGGCATGACGCTAGGAGTAGGGTATCCAATGAATATACAATAAGTAGTGGTAGTAGTGGAAGAAAAGACAAAATTTGACCACCTTGCATATTGCAAGATGCGACAACCTCAGAAGAAGATGAGGCACATAGTAAAGGCACATAAGTAGGAGATAATGATGATGGTCCCCCAAATTGAGGGGCATAGGTTTTAGTGATAGTAGATGGTATTGAATGGTTGTAGGTAGGAAATTCTCTGGGTTCCCTCACAAGGAATGATGGGAGAAGATGGAAGTACCCTCTCTTTGAACCACCCCGCTTGCACATTTTCAATCAAGAATAAAGAACACTAGACAACACAACAATATGAGTAGAAGAATAAACAAGAGATGATACAAGTGAAGAATAAGATGAATTCAACAATACTTCGCAAGGAAGATTATCATCATTGAGATCCCTAACAATAAACAATTAGTCAGGAGGATACAATTCTAGATTGAGAATGGTGAATCAAGATACAACACTAAGGCTACTTGTGTTCCATGGAATGGGTAAGGCTGATGTAGAGAAACATTTATTTATGTTCGAGGTGATATGTTATATGAAGAGGATCATAGATGAAGCATTAAAGATTTCAAAATTGGATATCACTTTCAGGGACAGATCCCTGATGTGGTACATGAAGTACAAGGAAACTACGTCAACATGATAGATGAGGTCCCTAAAAGAGATTAAGAGAATTCTTCCTAAGGAATTCTAGAAGATGAAGTCAAAATCTCAATTCATTATAGATATTAAGGAGATCAAGTAGTAACTGAGAGAGATTGTGTGAGACTACAACCAATGGTTCAAGATACTATTAGATAGGTTGGTTTTCTAGATCCAAGAAGTTCAATGGAGGGAGTGGTTCATCGCAAGACTGATTCTACATAACCTAGTCCCGCTCACCCAACATAAGGTGACTACTTAGGCAGAGGCAGTGGAGATTGTGATGTGCCTAGAAGATACACCAATAGGTGGGGAGACATCAACATGATTGATGCAAGTGTGGTCCCAACTTGCAAATATGAAAATGCAGTTGTAAGATATGACAAAGGTGAAGGTGGTGTGTGAGAATGTGTGGTGTTCCACGTGCTGGTCAAAAGGTTACCACAAGGATGAATGTATTACAGTGGGAAATTTAAAGGTGTTGGGTGTGTCGAATCCATTTTCATGTGGGCCTTAGATTGAATGGTGCAAGATTTGTAGATAGTGGGGACATATCCGACCTCACTACCTAACATTGGAAAAATACTAGAAAACTCACCATACTCCATTTTATGAGTTCTACAAATCCATGGGGCATGATGTGCACAACTGTTTGTCACTTTAGTTGATGCAGGACCACACACATGATGCCTTTTGAGTTCAAGAGGAGAAAAAAAGTGGTAATCACAGGGGAACATAAAGAGGTGGATACCAGGGAGGTCCCAAAGGTGTATATGGATGCGGTCGAGGAAAATGATATGGAGGAGGTGGAATAATATCACCCACTTTTTTTAATTGTTTCAAGATAGGACATGTATCAATATTGTTCACCAAATCGTGCGCTCTCTATAGGTATTGCTAAAGTACTAGGCATGTCATAGAGGATTGTCCCGACTTGTTGAAAAAATGAGAGGAGAAGAAGGTACACTGTAACATGGTTACAACAGAGCCACACAAAAACCAAATAAAGGATGAGGAATTTTATGTGTGGGTGATAACCCAAGGCAAAGCAGAGCTGAGAATGGAGTTAGAACATGGAAAAATCTTGGGCCAAAAAACCAAGGGAAATATAAAAAAGGCAGTGCAAGATCCTCCTAAGTTTGATGTTGCACAACATAAGTAGTTTTTGTGTGATGCACAAAGACGTATAGAGGAAGAAATATCACAGGAAGAGTTACAATGTGCAACGTAAATGTCACTAGAATAATCCTAGGTACATGAGGAGGTGAAACATCCCACACAAAGATCACTGGAAGAAGACCGAGCTCGTGAAGAATTGCAAAAATCTACAAAAAAATATTTAGAGAAAGATCGTGTGCACAAGGAGATACAACACATTATATAGAAGTCTATGGAAGAATCTTGAAGGTGGGAAGAAGTGTGACGAGCCAAGTAGAAGGAAATAAAGGAGCACACGCATGAATAACTGAAGCACACAATGTGAGACAAAGCATTGTGCGACATGTGTCGTTAAGAGCAAGTCGAAGATCAAGTAAGTAACTTATTTCACTATTGTTTGAAGTTATTAAGTGATCCCAATGCCACGATAAATTTGATTCACATGTGAACAAACTGTATGGGGGAATAAGGGACAACTATAGAAATATCATCCCCATTTCCAGAAAAGGATGTGTTCCAGGTCATCAAAAATAAGCACATAGGAAGAGAGTTCAAGATGACGATTGAAATTGAAAGTTATTAAATGGATGGATTCATGTCAAATATGGGATCCGCTGTGAACATATTTCCAAACAAATCATCGGATTTTATGGGTAGACCAAAACTGGTGTGGTCCCCCATTCAAATTCAGTTGGCGAACCAATATATAATTGATCCTATAGGCTGTCTAGAGCATGTTGAAGTGAACATCGAAGGGGTGAAGACTAAGGAATATTTTGAGGTGATCGAGATCATAGATGACTTAGATCCCTACCCTTCCCCACTTGGTATTGATTGGGAATTCGACAACAATTTCATGTTTAATTTGAAGAAGATACAAATGACATTTAATAAAGACACCTTGCACATGATCGCGCCTTTGGATCCATATGAGGGTGATAGGTGCAATGAGCCCGTGAATGAGGATGCATATATATTTTTCATTGAAAACATCTATCAAATCATAGGTCACATATAATATTACATCAATCCCATGCTATATGGGGATATGAGTTGGATAAGTGTGAAATATTATGATACAGAATCGTAATATGTTGTGGATTAGTGGAAAAACAAGTTGTATGAAGTCTTCACTAGGAGATGTGCAAGAATTACCACTACAACATGTGACGATGAATTCATACCTTATAATTTCGATGGAACAAATTCGATGTTCATTATCCAGATGCAACACATTCCCTTACTCGACCGGGTACGTGCCCTCAATACAGTGTTAGTGGTTGTACCCGTGCAGTTTTGGGAAACGCATTAGGAAAATCTTCGTGAATGGGTAGCCATTGAAGACTCCATAAGAAAAAGGTTTAGACTAGGGGTAGATATCCACCAATACATGTGTTCTTGTGAGAGGCATTGGGTATCTATGCAATGATGGGGAGTGTGAATATTATATCTAAAAATTTAGCATGCTTTGTTGATAGGTAATTTCGTTTGTTTGTGTCCTCAAACTCCTATCAGATGAACAAGTGATCCATGTAGGCCTAAGGTTAAACCTACTATTGAATTGGGAGGTCAGTAGGTGCCCCTAGGTATAACTGTGATGACTTCAACTCCTCCATGGAGAAGACCGACATGTTGGATCCACATGAAGAGGCATCACGACCTTCCATGGGTCGATGCGATAGATTAAGATCTGACGAACTGATGCAAGGGTGTGCATGAATCATGCTCGATGGCCCCAAGGAATAATACTCCATCCATGTGTAGAGTAGTTAACATCACATTGAAATATTAGGTAGCGTAAAAAATTGGGTGTAATAAAGGTGGATGCAACAGGCCAAATAGATTTAATTTGGTTTGGGAAAAATCAAGTCATTAATGCACTTGTAAGGGGAGATATTTTCCCAATTTGGAATGAGTGTAAATTTAATTACGTGAGATGACAAAAAGAAAGAAATAAAGGATGAAGAGAAAGATCCTCACCCACAAAGGAAAATTCCACGAAAATAATTGAAGGGGTTGTCGACCAATTGACAACAAGGACTGGGAAATAACTCCAACCCAAGTGGGACGATGCATGCAAAATTAATATCACAGTAATTCTTGGTAAACAAACTATTTTGGTTCATTGATCCCCCATTTGTACTCCCTTACTTGGTTTCTAGCATACGTAGAGTTGCAACAAAAGGTTTTGATAACCGATAAATCTCTCCACAACGACCAGGATTGACTTAAATATTTCTCAGGGTTGGTCGAGTATAGTTTTACCCTCTGGAACCACTTGAAAAATCCACCAGAAATTAGTTCTATTGATGAAAAGTTGTGCACGACTGAAGCATAGGTTTCCAAATATAAGAGTAGTTTGGCTTCCCTACCTCAGGGTGAGCACCAAGACATAATGAAATCTATCGCAAGAAATACCGAGGAGATCACTACTTCTTGGGAAAAGAAACAAACTATTTCTAAGTTGGCCATTGATGCGGCCAATAAGGCTCATATTTTCTATAATCAGTTGATAGCACCACAGCTCGTCATCACCCCCATGCTCAAGAAAATAGAGAACATTGACCTAAAATATCCCTAGGTCACAACAACTGATACATATGAATTGGTTCTATTCACACATCAACTCCACACCACCCTCAACAAATCTGACAGTCAGTTCCAGGAGTTCCTTCAAGAACTCATGAAGACAATTCCTTCCATGGAATCAATCACACCATGAGAAAGGTCATTGGCTTGAGAAAAAGCCAAGTAATAGTGTTGGGGGCCTATTGGCACCCAAAGTTTTGGGGTAAATATTGCACACGTGCACAAGAAAAATTGTGCACACACTATAGTTTTACGCGCAATCAATAGTTATGCAATGGATGAAATCAGGTGTGTAAACCAATCATAGCTCTATAATGCGAGTCAAGAATCAAGAAGATATCAGATGCACGCCTAATCAAGAAGAATATCTTTAGGAATATTCTTGAATAATTAACTCATGAAATAGGAGAGATAGTGGAATAATTAAGGGATGAGCTAGCAAGTTAGTTAAGACTGCCACGACTCCAAAGAAGTTACATGGGCTGCATGTAGGTGGAAGAAGTGTGTGGAAATGACAGTCAACAGAGTGAGTGGAGTATAGGATAAAGTGACAGAGCACCATAGTGGAGAAGGAAATAAAAAGGAGCAATGAAGACATAGAGAAGAGTTTAGAGAGATTAAGGTTTGCAACAAAGAAAGAGTTAGTTTGGCTAGTTTTTGCATGAATCTTGTTGTGAGTTTGA
The DNA here is from genome assembly GCA_000966675.3 of Picea glauca. Taxonomy (NCBI): domain Eukaryota; kingdom Viridiplantae; phylum Streptophyta; class Pinopsida; order Pinales; family Pinaceae; genus Picea; species Picea glauca. The sequence continues at coordinate 35,441 of JZKD02S1798875.1, forward strand.
GTAGTTCTATATGTGGCTAGAACAATGTTGTAAGGAGTCTGTAATAGAATCATCTTAGTATTATGTGCATATTCTAATAGAAAGCATTCGATGCCTTGTAATGAACCACTAATAGAATATATGAAAGTGTAGAGCACTATTCCTAATGGATTATGAGTCTTTTGGTCTATGTATGCCACTATTTAAATGGAAATAATATAAGATATTGTTATTCATGTTATTTTATGTATTTATTATGAGTTCAATGAATGAATAGGGTAATTTTACATGTTGTTAATATCATAATGTGTTGTAATGGAATGTGTGAATGTCATCCCGGGTGTCTTCCTGATGTATGTTAGCCCTTCATCTCCAACACAAGACCAGATGGTCTTTGTGATTCTCACAACATTTTGGGTGAGACATTCTTCAATCCTAGACTAAGGATTGATATGTCGATGCATTGGGGTTTTGTTGGTCAACTCTGGATGAACCCTGGGTCATCAACCCACTAGTGTTAGGAAGGATGCACACAAGCAATCCAACACAATGCCCCTAGTATATTTATTGTCTCCCCTTGTTTCTTTGGTAGGTGTCACATGTTTCCACAAAATATTGGATGTCAGTTTTCATGCCCTCCCAAAGGAATGAGTGCTTAGTTTTTTCATATGTTTCATGAAATCTAGAGTGACCTACTATAGGTGATGAATGAAATTCCTCTAATATTCTTTTTTTTAAGGAATAATTATTTACTAGAACAATGCACCCTTTATATTGCAATGTATCTATCTTCCATCCATGTATACCCTTTAGGAGAGTTGGGATCTTTGTGAAGCATGTAGATGAGTTGAATGATAGTATAATTTTCCAAATATTCTTAATAGGCCTCCTCAATACAAACTCGAATGGGTAAAGATAAGGAAAAATGGATCCATCCTCCTCAAATTGTTGGGCTAAGGCATCAACTACCACATTATATTTACCTTCTTATATACAATATCATAATCATACCCTAGAAGCAAGGATAACCTTTGTTCAATAAAATACTTCAAATGAGCCATCATCTCTTTCTCATATGTGGATTTACCCAAATTGTGGTCACATAATTGGTTACTGATGAATGCCAAATGTAACCCTTCTTGCATAAATACCTCTCCAAGTCCTCTGCTCAAGGAAACACATTACAAGACAAAAGTATTAGTAAAATATGGCATTGTTGATACTAGATTTGTGCACATGGAATCCTTTAAATCTGAGAAGGCATGTTCAATAACCTCGCTCCAAACAAAGGAATTATTTTTTAGTAGTGAGGTTAAGGGAGAAACAATTTTCCATACTCTTTTAAACTTCATGTAGTAACCTGTAAGTCCTAAGAATCCATGCAATATATTCATGGTTTTGAGATGGGGCAAAATTTGCATAGCTATGACTTTCTTGGGATCAACTCTTACTCCCTCTTGACTTACAATGTGACCCAAGTATTAAACCTATGAAGCCTTAAAATCACATTTGGAGAATTTCATTAATAGTTGGTGGTCCTATAGGAATTGTAAGGCTCTATCAACATGCTCTATGTGGTATTCCCATGTTTTGTAGTAGATCAAAATATCATCAAAGAATACCAACACAAAATTGCATAGGAATGTTCAAAATATCTTGTTCATGAGGGTCTATAAGGTTGATGGAGAATTGTAAAGGACAAAAGGAATAACTAAAATATCATAATGACCTTCATGATTATGGAAGGAGGTCTTAGGGATGTATGTCTCTTTCATCATGATCTGGTGGTATCCAGAACGTAGGTCAATTTTGATGAAAAACTTTTCTCTGCGAATTTCATCCAAGAGTTCATCAATAAATGGAATAAGAAATATGTCCTTGATGAACAACTTATTGAGAGCCTAAAAGTCACTACACATGCACCGATTACCTTCCTTCTTTAATACCATGAACATTGGTCATGAGCTAGGTCTGGTATCAAGACATATAACTTCCACCTCCAACAATTCTTGAATGAACTTTTCAATTTCATTTTTCTATGAAAATGGTGTCAATAAGGGTGCACATTGTGTGGTTGACTACTTGAAATGAGGGAAATACCATGGTCATTCTCCCCATGTGAAGGTGGTAAAATTTGTAGTGTTTCAAATACCTAGTGACACTTAGAGGGATCTAGTTGCAAATCAAGGTGAATTTCTTGGGGGGTGATGTTGACTACTTGTATGGCATTAGATTATGCAGTAACACCCAAGTGGACTTTCTTCAACAACTTATCCATATGATGAGAATTGATAATTTTAGGGGAACCATATGTAGGCCTCTCGAGGGTATGTTTCTTCCCTTCCTAAGTGAATCTCATGTATAATTATATGAAATCCATGGTGACAAGTCCCAAAGTGCGTAACAGTTTTTCCCCAAGAACTATATCACAACTACCCATTTCAATAATAAACATGTGAGTTTTGAGATGATAGTCGCCAATTTAGAGTTTCACACTTTCACCTCAGTCGCCACATTTCATCCTACCATCATTGGTGATCAGAATTTGAAAAATAGATATGAGACATACATAACAATGGGCTTCTTGTGCCACTCTCCTATGAAGAAAATTGTGGGTGTTTCCACTATCAATCAACATAATCACTCTGCAGTTCTTGATGTAGCCAATCAATTTCAAGGTTTGTGGTGCTGAGAAACCCAATAGGGCATGGAGAGAAATTTTTGGTTCCTCGCAAGGAACTTGCAAGGGGGATTCATATTCAATGGGAGGGGTGGTATCTTCCAAGTTTGGTTCAAGAGTATATTCAATAGGAATGTCCTCTAAGTAGTCATGTGGAGATACATCCATTTGAAATCATTTGTGTTATTTACATTTGTGCCCTTAGAAAAATAACTCATCACAATTATATCAAAGATGGAGGTGTTGATGTTTCTCCATCTCTTCGAGTGATAACTTGTGGATGCAGACTAGCATGAGTTGGATGAGCTGGGGGTAGTTTTCACAGGGTGTTAGGGTAAGTGGTGAATAAAGGAATCTTCACTTGTGCATTAATCACTATCTCATCTTCTTTAGCTTTGTAACAAGCTTCCAACCATGTGTTTGGGTGCTACATCTTGATGTATGCTCGAATTGCTTTGTTGAGACCACTGATGAAACCTTATTTAAAAAATGAATCAGATAATACCTCTGTGTGGATTGCCAATTTCTCAAAGGAGGTAATATAGTCCATAATTGCATTGTTTTGTCCTAACATTCTCAAGCACCCTGAATGGTGAGTGTCACATTAAAAAAATTCATAAATAACTTTTGTAAACTAGGTCCATTCCATGTAGCCTTTATAATCATTCATATACCATTGCCACCACTGCCAACTTTAAATGTCCAAATATAATACCCTGAATTTTAGCTTGTCCAGGTCATTAGTAATGCCATGGATAGAGAATTAATGTTCCATTTGGGTAACCCACCTTGAGGGATCAAACTCATCAAATTTTTTCATGTCCACCTTTGGAAAATGATGCCATGAATTGTGATCCTGAAAGTGTGGGTGGGGTTTATCCTGAAACATGTGTGCAGACTGCACCTCATGGGCTACAAAATTCCTCCTTTATTGGATCAATGTTTGGGTATGCTATATTGAGATTTAAGTGGGAACCTAATACTTTCAATATTTATCCTTGGGATTTTATTGTTTTGTGCATAACATGGAGTGTAGAATCAATGTCAACAACCTTTTCTTCTAGAGATTGGCATTCAACAGGAGGGGTATGTTGTTGGTTCTCAGAGGTTTGTGTTTGTTGTTGGTTCTTTGAGTTGACTACATTGAGAGTTTGAACCATCAGACCACTAAATTGTTTTTGGAAGTGTTATTCTCCACTTATCTCACTGTGATCAGGGGATTGAAAGGAGTTTGTTCAAATATACCCCAAATCATTGTACCGTCAACTCAAAAATGTTTACTTAAGAGGTATACCCACATGATCAACATGGCACAATGACTATTTTGAGATAGGTATCCCACAATGGTGTTAGTAGGGCCCAAACACTTTATTTTATTTATTTATTTATCTTTTTGAGTACTACTCCTATGAGAGTAGTACTTTTGGTTGCTTATTACTACAGTGAAAAAATATTCAAATTCCTTCTAGATGTAAAGATGTAGGAATTTCATTGGCTTCCTACAAAATCTAGGGTTTGCAGGGTCTTAGATATAAAGGAGTGTTAGGTGTTATAACTTTTTGATATACTTGTGGGGTCCAACAATAATACTTGACTCAATATCTCAAGGAACTAACAAAGGAGGCTTGACCATGCCCTTAGACATATGACCTGACTACCCAGGTACTAGAGAGTGATCTCCTTGAGTGTCATTCTTGATGTAATATAGAAACAAGATGGTTAATCGGTTGAGATAGAGTTGGTTTCAGTTATACCTAGGGAAATTTTGATATATTTGAATATACGTGGAAGTGGCATTCCACATATAGGTGTGGTATTATGTAATACTACTTGAAGGGGTACCAACATGGGTTACAAGGGTTTCCAACAAAGTGATTCCATTTGTAGTTCCTACATGTATTCATCCTCAACCATATTTTTTCTTGTTGAACGATAGATTATCATGTTATTTAAATATGTTGGAATATGTCTATAGCCTGAAAAATAATTCTACTAAAATTTGAAAGTGTGTTGGCTCAAGAAAGAGCTTTGATACCACTTGTAGTGTTTCTTAACCCTTAAAATTGAAACACGACCAAGTATACACATAATATAATTTCAATAACTACATATAAGAGAAAATAATATGAACCCTTGTATTAAGATAATCCAAATAAGGAAAGATTGTTCACTAGCCTCTTAAGTTGGGGTGACCTCTCACCAAGTTGAGATCCCAATACAACAACACAAGACAAACATTCCATAGTCTCCTATCTCTTTAAATAGATTTTCAATAGAAAAAACCCTAATTACTTGTGGTCCTATCACTAATGGGTACCAACTACCTAGCGAGCCTTATAAAGTGGACCCTTTTACATTAAATATCTATTCATTACTATACAATGGGAATTATTCAAAGACGATGGTCACATACAACAATTAACTAACTCCTAAGTATCCAAAAGTAGGGAAGTTAGGGAAGGACCCTCATAGAACTTCCTTTGAAGAGGAATGACAATATTTAACCTTATTAAATTGAAATTAAGCTTGCTAATAAGTAATCTCCCATGTTTGTATATCAGTCATGAGACTGAAAATATCTTTACCATGAGCTTTCACATGCTATGCTTTTTCATAAAACTCCCTCTAAACATTATTCAGTTTATCTTGTATTTTGAAAGCATAACCAACAAAATTTGTAGGATTATGCCCATTGGATGTATTGTAATTAGCTTGATTCTCTAGTAAGGTGATTTTTCTTTCATATTCCCTCATCTTGTTTTCTACATCCACAACTTTATTTACATTTTCTTTAGAAATGGATAATCTAGTAGAGGTAGGAGAATCCAAACTCAACTTTCTTGTGTCTATCACCATAGTTTCAGTGGTGAGTATTACTTCAAATTCTAGCATAATTTTTCTTCTTTTCTTCTTTACTCTTATTACTTTCTTCCTATATTTTTCAAATGAAAACAATTCCATGTCAACAACTTCATTTATAGGGGTTGGAATAAGGTCATCACGTCATGTAACCACACATGAACCAAAATTATTGGCAAATTTTTGAGTGGTGAAAACCTCTTCCATTTATGATGGGTATAGTTTCTCCATGTTGCCTTTACTAGTTTGTTGTGTTAGCCCATTCCCTTCTTGTGCAACTTCATCTAATACAATGTTATCTAGATTCTTCTTCTTCAATCCTCCTTCAATTTTCCTATGTTCTTCATCTTTTTCCTTAGCTTCTTTTCTTCCTAATTCCTTAACCTCTACATCAATTTCGACTTTCCTCTCCTCTTTTTCCTTCTTTGCTACCAATTTAACTCTAGCTCTAGCCTCTTCTTCCCTTTTCTTTGGAAATTATTCTTTATGAAACTTTATTGTATTCTTGTTATTTTTTTTTTATCTTTATCTTCTTCCTTGACCTTCTCTTATTCTCCCAATCTCCTCTTTTCTCATTCCTTCTTCTTCTTTATTTCTTTCTCCTTAGCCATCAATTTAAATTTGTTCAAAACTTTTACATAGGTCAATGTAAGCTCTCTTGTGAGGTTTCTTAGCTTCATTCTCTTGATTCTAGTAACATAAATACATCCTCACCTTTGATATGTGTTTTGCAATAATTCCAATGGGATCAGGAATTTGATTTGTTTCTGAATTGAAATGATATGCTTCAATATATTCTCCTTCTATACTAGCCCAAGTGGAATCTGTTATTCCACACATGCCTATATACAATGCATAGGTTGGGCACATCTTCTTTTGGTGTTGGATAAAATAGGCATTAAATCCATGCAAAGTTATTTAATACCCAATATTTTGAATAACCAACATGTTTGTCACATAGGTTGGTAGCATGTGAGGTGCTTGTGTGACACCATAAATCTTGATATATGTGGATCTTTATTTCAAGTACCAATCTCAAATGTTCTTCATCACCTCTATAGATTTTGGAGATATTCTTGGACCATAGGGTTTGCAGAAAATGAGTTCATTTAGTGGTGCTAGGAAACCATCACAAATACATTCATATTGAAATTGGTACATGTTCTTCCATAAATATCCGCAATAAACATGAACAAGAGGTTGATATAGGTACCAATACCAACCTAACTTTGTGAATGTATTAGAAGTACATATTATATCTAACAAGTAGGAGGACATGTAGAATTATGTGGCTCCTGAGGAATCATCTAATTGATCTTTGCCAATGGATTATGCAAGTGAATTGGAAAGGATAGCAACCCAGTTGAAAATTCTACCTCCTTCATTTATTTCATACATAATTGAAACCCTATCTATCTTCCATGAGATGATTTTTTTAACCAAAGATTCTACTTATCAATTGACCTTCCCATGTGTATCCTAACTTGAGATGTATGGTGGGGAAGTGTTTGTTTCTTGAGTCTTTGAAATTTCTCCCTTCCTCATACCATTCAACTAGGATGCTACATCAATTATGTTCATGCATGAAAAATTTAGCCAGTCATTGGTGAAATTAATTTCAACCTTTGATAATTTGCAATAGGATTCAAGACTAGTTGACATGAAAGATCCAATTCACCTTCACTAATCATCAATAATTCTCCTTGTGATGACTTATGTATGCTAAATTAGGTACGTAATTATTTTTTCATAAGGAATCAATTGATATTTGGCTATTAAAATGTGTATGAGGGGTTGTTTTAAATTTTGTGCTATAGAGATCTCTTCTTCTTCTTCCCTTTCATATAAGTATTCATCATTATGAGGAATGATATGTGCCCTATTTGAAAATTGGGACCCCTCTTCACTATTATTAGGCGAGGGTAGGCCCAATTTTGAAATTGGGGTCGATCCCAAAATTGGGGAACAAGTTCATGTGGAGGAGACCTAACTTAGTCATTGGGGATAATTGAGAAATTGGGGTATTGTGTCACCAATATTTGTAAAGGAAATACCCTATCACAATCAAACTTTTAAAAAATGGCTTCACATGTGTAAAAAGTATGGAAAGATGTCACACATGTGAACATAGAGATGCATGAAAGCAAGTTGATTGAGAAATTGAGACCTATTGAGAAATCAAGACCTCATGACATTGAATTTATAAAGTGAAGACCCAATTTGGATGTTGGAATTGATCATTGAATTGTGACCTACCCACACCAAGTTAGCCATTGAAGGGTTTGATTTGGATATTGTGGTTGATTTCAAAATCAAAATAAAGTGACAACAACAAGTGCAAATAAGGCATGATTTTGACATTAGGATCGATTGAGAAATCAATATTGAATGGTGGAAAGTTCAAAAGGGAGAAAGTTTCAAAGAGTAGGGAGGAATTTATTAAGAGATTGATACCATTTTAAAAACTGGGATCCGTTCACACTAGAGTTGGTGAAAAGAGGGTTTGATTTGGAAATTGGGTTGATTCCTAAATTGAGGATTGATCAAATGGAATAAGTGAAGAAGCGACATGATCTAAGGATCAGACCCAATATAGATATCGATAACTAAAAGAGTTTAAACAAAGAGGGAAAGGAACCAAGATTTCCTAAGGAATAAAATTCAAGAAAAGAACTAATCAAACTAAACAAGTAAAACATGAAAACCAATCTAAATTGAATATTTAAAAGAAAGAATCGATGAAGGAATACAACAAACAACCAAGAAAAATGTGTAATCCAAAAGAAAGAAGCATATCCTGACTAGTGATAAAAAGGTGGGACCCCAAGTCTTTCACAAAAATTGGGGGGTTGTTGAGGGCTCAACAAGATATTCTAACCATACCAAATCCTCAAAATCAATAGAACCACACTCCACAAGAACTCTTGTTGTGTTGCAAAATCCATTTCCTCAAAAAAACTTCATTGCAATGATAGTGTGAACCAATATACTTCTAACCCTATAGGAACAATGGAAGGGGGTTATCCTTCTTTCTAAAATCTATGCATGACATCCGATGAAGTGAATATTGAAACACAAAAACATAGTTGTGAAATACCTTATAAATATAAAATTAATAAGGACAATGCTCAACCCTCTTATAATTATCCTTCATGGATAAATTGACCCCAGGTCGACCCTACCCCATGTGTGCCTAAAATCCATTTAAGGATAACAATGCATGATCCTCACTCTAGGGATGCCAAACATTATAGTATTATTAAAGTTTTATCGCAATTCTCATTCTACTATGTTATCATTAGAGGTTGTCTAGACATTCCCTTCCCAAAGAAAGGTTTTATTGAACACCATTGGAGGTATTGACCTCGTTCATTCTTGTCTAATCACTTTTGGTTTAGAAAATTCTAAACCATGTCTCCCTCATACCATCACTTTTCAAATTCCTCTCACAATCAAGAATATTATCATTCACCATTGCATCATGGATGAAGTGGATTCATCATGCATCATCTCCATATTTGTTTAGAGAAACATTGAATAAAATTTTCTTGGCATGCCCTTTCACAATCAAGAATCTGAACATTCATTTTGCATCATGGATGAAGGGGATTCATCATGCATCATGTCCATGGTTGTTTAGAGAAATATGGGATCCATTTTTCTTGTTCTGTCAACAATAACTTTGTTCACCTTCGATGGGATGAATTTAACACCACAAGGGCTCCCATGCAACCTTCCCATTGAGTTGGGGGGTAATTTTCATTATCGATATCCAAATAGTGGGTGGAAATTTAGATGCTAACATGATTTTGGGTCACAATTACATGCATGCCATTAATGTGGTCGCTTATTTAGTTTTCCACATCTTGTTATTACCTCACAATGGAATTCCATCAAAGGTGTTGAATTGAATTAGATAGTGAATTTCTAGGACCTATATGAGATGAATAGTAGTGAAGAATACAACTAGACAAGGAGTCTACAAGTACCTAGCTGATGTGGATAATATTAATGGAGAAACACGATAGGAAATATCATTAACCTTGATAATAAAGAAGTGAATGAGGATGAGGATCAAAGTGGATATATCATAGTGACAATCATGTTCCACTATGGATGTCATGTACATGATTTTCATGAGAGAACAAAAAATTAATAGATTAGTTGTTATCCCTATTTGCATTTACAATAAGCCTCAATTAGTCGCCATTTTCATCTTCCAAAATAGAACTGGAATATTCCTCATAACCTACAAATACTTCTTTGGGATGGGTAATAGTCATAATTCCAATGGTGGCTAATTATGGAACATTGGTCTACTACTCATAATCCCCAAAGTTAGGGTATTCCCTATAGTCATACATTCTTGGAGCTTGAGAAAATGTCATACATGTGAGATTGAGGGGAATGGGAAGATACAATGGAAATGTGGAGAAGGGAGGGGATAGGAAAGGGAGATAGATAGGAATGTGATATGCCATAAAGTGAGGAGGTGATAAGCAAGTGATGGGGTGTTTAGTTGATGCAAACTGTGGAGTAGTCCTAAGTTTAGGAGTGTTAGCATTGAAAGTTACACTTTGACTGCTAAAGTGAAAGCTCAGTACCCATCAATAGGTTTATGAGATAAGTTTTAAAATGTGGTGTCAAATGGATAAAACTTAATTCAACAATGTCAAAACATAGGAAATTCTGGGTCAAGTGCATCAACAAAAGAGGTCTTATTTATCTTAGGTCAAGGTTTTGAGGATTAGTGTGAATAGAAAGAAGACATAGTAAGAAATGAAGTGAATATACCACTAGCTTTAGGCTATGCCAGTAGACAAAGGAGATAAATGCTTCAGACACAAGAACTTCTTAAATCCAAGCAAACAAAACCCTGAGAAAGCTATCATAGTATCACAATCAAACATCCACTGTAAATACAACTACAAAATATTATTTGAATCCTTCAATGATAGTAAAGTTTCAGAGTGAGAGAGATAATATGGAAAAAAAAAAACTAACTTCCATTAAACAAGATTTCATCAAGTCTGATACATCAAAACCAGAGTAGGCTTTGTTTCATTAAAATCACCAAAAAGGTTTTTTTACATCAACCATTCGAACCTACAAAATGTCTTCTAATGCTTCATTTATAGAATAAACAAGGAATGATAACATACAATGCAAGCTTGATCCTCTAACATAGGATTATTCCACCTAAAAATGAAAAATCTTACACCTATACAAAGTGGAAAAAACAAACTGCTATAAAAAAGGCTAATGTTGGAAACTATCCTAACACCCTAATCTTGCATAGTGAGGTGTCCTTTGAGTGCATTTTCTTTGTTGCCAGTTATCCTCCAGCTTTAACTAACTTCCAAATAGTTGTGCCATGCTCCACTAGCCATCTGGTGACCATTGATCCTATTGAAACCATCAAAATAGGAGTTTGCAATGAATCATGTAGTGTTGACTGTGTAGACCAGTTCGCAACGGATTTCCCAATGAATTTTGTAGATTCTCTTGTGTAGACCAGTTCCCAATGCCAGGCGTTGCGAAATGACTTGTAGTTGTCCAATTTATCTAGTTTGAGCCCAAAACACCCAAAAAAAATTCTCAAAGTTAGGTAAGCCTGTAGAAGGCTCATAATATGGTGTATGAGTAAAAACCCAGCTATAGGCATTATAATTTCCCCAAAATATTCAAAATGCAAGGATAACCACTTTCAAAACTGAGATTATTTGAGCCACTTCACTTCACCTCCTGAGTCCGGTACTCCTTTTGGTTGCAACTTGAGCCAACACGTTCAAATTCCTTTGGGCTAACTCTTGCTTAAAAGGCTGCAACTCTAGCTTAAGTTTTATGATCTGAGATTGTAAATCCTTATTCTGTCTGTATAGATTCTTGAGCTACCTATGGAGGGGAAGAAATATCTTTTCTACAAACCTGGCCTCATCAATTGTTTCCTGATACATATCCATAAGGCCACTCAAATTTTTCCTCTCATCCAATCATTTTCCCTTCAATTCAATAATCTCCTTTCTGGATTCTCTAAGATGTTTAATCGTTCTTTTGAAGGTAGGGTTCTCAGGGGGAGTGGTTATATCTATGACTTCAATATGTTTTTCAATAGTCTCAATTTTACCTTTATCCTTCCTCTTGACAGGAGCTTCTGTTATGACCTCTTTTTCAACAGTTTCCTTCTTGGTTGATGACCTGGTGAAGGGCCTCCTAGCTTTAATTTCTACTGCAGTAGCTGATGAGGGGAAGAGTAACCTTCTTCCTTTTTTGCCTGTGTCTTTAGCTGATGGAATTTATGCCAATTATGGAGCTAGTTGGGGTAAAAATTCCCTTTGTGGAGAGTGATGAGCTCCCCCTTCTTCTTCTTGTTCCTTAGGTGCTTCATCATTTTTAACAATGTGTTTTCCCTTCCTCTATCTACTTGTCTCTGTGTGAACAATGCTATCATCCTGAAGAGGGATTTTCACTTTGGATTATGGAGTAGGAGCAACATTCAATTGAAAATGTGCAGAGGCAATGAACTGCTCCCAATCCATGTTTCTCTTCTTCAACTCTTCCATCACAAGCATCTTAATCAACCCTTAGTGAAAAACACTTGTGTCCAGAGCCTTGGAATTGGCTTGGACTCTGTCAGCTAGTTTACCAATACTCCTAAACAAATAGAAAGGGAGGTTCATGAGGTATTGTCCTATGAAGTGTAGTACAAGTCTAATGTGGTATTGGTAAATCATATTGAACCTTCCCTCACAAGTGAAATATATTTGGATCACCCTTAGCATCTTATCAAATCCTTCAACCAAGTGGCTCCTAGGAACTCCCTTTGATATGTTATCTCCCTGACATTCTAGTTTAAGAAACTCTTTAGAGAAGGTTGCATTTAGATTCATGGATTTGAACCATCTTTCACCATTGTTTGGTATCTCGAAAGCTACTACAATGGTTTCTTCAGATACCTCTAGTTCAAGATTTCCCATCTTAGTTTTGGTTCCATCAAAATTCAAGGCAAAATCTCTAGCTACCTCAGGGTGTCCCCTCTGCATCTTCTGACAGAAATTAAAACATCCAACTCTTTGAAATACCTCTCTAATCATACGTTCAACAAAAAATAGATGCATGTCATAGGGTTCAGTCCTCACTATGCACCCACCCTTTTGAACCTTCTTCTATTGTGGTGCATCCATTTGTTGATTTAGGAAGAAAATTAAGACAACAATTTGAGTGATGCAAGAGGAAAAACAAAAGGACAAAGGTCATAGGGTTTGGAGGGATAATTTTTTTTCAAAGCTGGCTTTTGTCTAGGGTTTTAATGTTCTTCAGCCAATTTGACCCCTAGGCTTATGAAAGAGTATATGATAGCTAGGAAATGGAAGAATACCATACAGGAAAAATGGATATGCAAGGAGGAATCTTACGCAAAGGTTTAATGTTAATAGTTCACCATCATTTGAAAAATCATCACAATTTTAACAGCAAGGCTCTTTCCAATTTTCAACATAGATAGACTTAGACTTGAAATTAAAATGGAAATATTAACAGTAACCAACTGGTACATGTTTTGAGGTAAGTGGATGATAGCTTTGGGTTGATGTACGTGGTTTGCAATGCCAAAACAGGGGATCCGCAACATAATTTGCAGCGCATGCAACAAAAGCCAAATAAGATATAGGGACGTTGGCTTGACAAAAGGGTTTTCTCATTCTCGAGTAAACGAAGTTGTGATATATGCAGTTGGATGAGAATTTTGATAACAGAGGTAAAAAGGGATGGTTGGTAGTGTGGATCACCAATTTGCAGCGCTTAAGAGAGGAAATACAAGCACAAACTTTAATTGATCTTCAACAGGGCTTAAAAAACTCATGGAGTACCTAGAGGTTGTGGATTAAAAGTTGATATGATTTAGATTGGACGAAATCCCCTGCAACAGGTCTAATCTCCAATTTTCCTTCGCTATCCAGTTTGCAACAAATTCCACAGGGCCTGTCTAAACTCAGCAGTTTATGCAGTGCCGAGCTAGAACAAAATTTGAAATATTGAGAAAATAATTAGGAAATCCTTAAATGTTGAAATCCTAGATTATTTCCTTTAAAACATGAATGTCGAAAACAATGAGATCGACTAACACAAACCTCATAAGTGCAATTATGGTGATGAGAGAAAGTGTACTTAAGATGCGTAGCGAAATGTCATGATGAGATGGAAGCATAGTGGAGGGGTTTAAGCGCATAGTGGAAGTGATGACATGTTAGGGTTGTGGTGGAGTTATAAATATGATGGCTTGTCTAACCATGTCATAAAGATGAAGACATAAACCAAGGGTTTGGGCTAACATCAACCTTAATTTTATTTGTGCTAAGACATAAGAAGACTTTAAGGAGGAGGTTAAAAGTAAAACTTAAACAATAATAAGGATAAAAAATAAACAATCTAAGGATGAATTGACCCATAAAAACTTCATGTGACCCAAAAAAACTTCATGTGATAACATTGGCTCCACAGGGGATGGCATGCTCCCTATGAGCTTCCAAGAACAAGTAGCTTCAGTGTCTTATCCTAGGGCTATGGGGTCATTTCTTCAATAGAAAGAAAAACAAAAATGATATTTAAAATGGAGGGGACAACCACTCATGGATAAAGAAAAATACTTCTTCAGAAAGTTCCCATTAACAAGGCCACCAAAACTCTAGAATCCTCCAAGTTCTGCAATTTATAAGTATTATTTTGAAAAAATTAAGAAATCTTGAAAGGACTAATCCCCAAGGATTAGAATTTACCATGTTTTCCTTTGTCTTGCTTAGGTGCATCCCACTTGAGCACCAAATCTCCCAGCTAGAAATCCTCTTTGTTTACCTTTTTATCAAAATCTTACTTGATATTCTATTGATGGCTTTGTGCTTTATCAAGGAGATGCTCCCTGGTCTATTGTACTTCTACTAGTTTTTGTATCCTTCTGACCATATCATTTGGTTCTCCTTGTTGATCCTGAAAGAAATTTTCCATAGGAAAAGAAAGCTGAGTAGGAAAAAAAGATTCAATCCCATATACAAGTTGAAAGGGGGAAATACCAAGTGATTTCTTTGTAGTAACTCTATCAGCCCATAAGGAAAATTTCATCTTTGAGTCCCATGCTTTCTTGTTGTCCTCCAATAACTTATTGATGATATTTGAGAGGCTCTTGTTAGAATATTATGGTAAACCATTTCCTTGGGAGTAATAAGGGGTAGAATGACCTAATTGAATCCCATACTTCTCAAAAAACTTCACCAATGGTTCATCTTTGAAAGAGGCAACATTATCTGTAACAATCTTGATTGGACAACGAAATCTTGACATAATATCTTCAAGAAAACCAATGCTTACCTTGTGTGAGGCACTCCTTGTAGGAATGGATTCTATCCACTTGGTGAAATAGTTAGTTGCAGTCAAAATACACCAGTGTTGACCACTTGATGTTGGATGAATTTCCCCAATGCAGTCAAGTCCCCACTGCTCGAAAGGACCAGAAACCAGCATAGGCTTCAAAGGAAAATATTTTAGTTGTACATTTCATTGAATCTCTTTGAAAAATATGAAACAGATTCCCCTTTTTTTCTCTTGAGTGACCCAAAATCTGTAATATAATATAATAAATATTTCTTATCTCCCCAATGCCTCAGAAAGGCATCATCCAGAGATTCAATTCCAACAATAGATCCAGGAGTTAAACCCCTAAACCATTTCCTAGCCTCACCATCAAGGCTTTGTACAAAAAATCTCATACAAACATCTTCATTCTGAAAATTAAGATTGTCAACATAGATATAAAAGGATGCAAGGTGTTCCTCTGCAGTTATGTCCTCTTCCCCTGTAAAGTTGGGCATGCACTTAAGATAGTATCCAATTGGGAGAGCATTCATAGGTTGAGGAAACACAAGAGGGGCATACTTAGCAACCACTATGGCATCCATCCTATTTCTAGGAAGGTTAGAACATGCCATTGGATTATAAATTATAGGAGAACAAGGAGGAGATTGAGTCTTAATTGGTACATCTGCAGTCTTGATTATGTGTATCTTGGGAGATGGAGGAGTACAAGATGGAGAAATTTCAGTTTTCACAAGGAGAGGTTGGTTCTTGGAAGAGAATGGTGCAAGGAAAACTCTCTATCTACCTCAGGGTGCCCCCTCTACATCTTCTGACAAAAATTCAAACATCCAATTCTTTGAAAGACCTCTTTGATCATAGGTCCAACAATAAATAGATGCATGTCATAGGGTTAAATCCTCACTATGCACCCACCCTTTTGAGACTTATTCTATTGTGGTGTATCCATTTGTTGATTTAGGAAGAAAAATAAGACAACAATCTAAGTGATGCAAGAGGCAAAACAGAAGGACAAAGGTCATAAGGTTTGGAGGAATAATTTTTTTTCAGAGCTGGCTTCTGTCTAGAGTTTTAATGTTCTTTAGCCAATTTGAACCCTAGGCTTATGAAAGAGTATATGATAGCTAGTAAATGGAAGAAGACCATACAGGAAAAATGGATATGCAAGGAGGAAGCTGATGCAAAGGTTTAATGTTAACACTTCACCATCATTTGTAAAATCATCATAATTTTAACAACAAGGCTCTTTCCAATTTTCAACATAGATAGACTTAGACTTGAAGTTAAAATGGAAATATTAATAGTAACCAGCTGGTACAGGTTGTGAGGTAAGTAGATGAAAACTCTGGGTCGATGTATGTGGTTTGCAACACCAAAATAGGGGATCCGTAGCATAATTTGCAGCAAAAGCCAAATAAGATATAGGCACGTTGGCTTGACAACAAGGTTTTCTCAGTCTCCAGTAAAAGAAGTTGTGAGCTCTGGAGTTGGCTGAGAATTGTGATAACAGAGGTAAAAAGGGATGGTTGGTAGTGTGGATCACCAATTTGCAGTGCCTAGGAGAGGAAATACAAGCACAACCTTTAACATATCTTCAACAGGGCTTAAAAAAATCATCGAGTACCTAGAGGTTGTGGCTTAAAAGTTGATAAGATTCAGATTGGACGAAACCCCCTACAACAGGTCTAACCTCCATTTCTTCTTTGCTAGCTAGTTTGCAGCAAATTCCATAGCGACTATCTGAACTCAGCAATTTCTGCAGCGTCGAGCTAGGAGCAAATTTGAAATATTGAGAAAATAATTAGGAAAGCCTTAAATGTTGAAATCCCAAATTATTTCCTTTAAAACATGAATTCCGAAAGAAAGGAGATCGACTAACTATTGGCCCTTGACCAAGTTTTGAGGATCCTTGGTCATGTTTGACCTATTTTTGTGACTTTGACAGACTGTCGAAGGCGGAGCGCAAGACGAAGCGGAGATCGCGAGAT
>JZKD02S1798886.1:0-18535 GCA_000966675.3 Picea glauca
AGGAGTTCACCCCTCTTCTGGGCTACATCTCCTGGTCCAGCTTCCAATGGATCATTATTATTAATTGCTCAAAAATTTCTCAAAAACATGTCTTACAATGCTCAAATTGACAAACCGACTTCTCCAATGGCTTCCCAGCATCCCAAAACCCCTGTCTGGGCTCTTTCGACACCTCAATCGGTCGAAAAATGAAGAAGTTAGGCCTCCTGGAAGTCTCCCTGTTCAAGCTTGTTGTCTCTTGTTCTACAATTCGCACCCTCCTTGCATGAACCTAGCTCACACGCCCTTTTAAGCGTAAAAAACCAGCACCGGGCGCAACCGCACCAACGGTGCAAACCATAGGACGGTTAAGGGTGCGCCATCCCCTAACTGCCTCGGCACCTAGGCATATGGTGCATGTGACCGCGCGCTAGGAAAATGAGTGGTTAAGTCATTATTCCCGTTCCAAAACTTCACAAATCTCGCACGTTTAACCACTGGTCATATAACAAAACCACGGGTTAGAACCCCCGCGCATTTAACCATTGGTTACAGTTCCAAACCCCAACGCATATGTTAATACAATATATAACACATATATAATATATGGTTTACAACCCGCGCATGATTTGGCGTATACAATGGTCATATGTTTGTGTAATGAAACCACGGGTCGGGGCTAAGCCCCGGCTCGACCCCCCTTTCCATTTCATACACGCGTAAGTTTAAATATATGCGCGTTCGTTATATGAAACAAGGAACAAGTTGGCCATAGTGGTTAGCAGACGGTTGTGAAGTCATTGCATATGAGGGGAGGTCTAGGGGTCGAACCTCGCGGACTCTCATTACATTTTATACAACATATAAACCAATAATGAGGGGGACACGTGGTGCCCATGGATTGGGCCACGTGTCCTCATATTACTTGCCACCAAATGGACACGTGTTACCACCCAATTTGCCAACAACCAACCAATAAACAACTGCCACATCATCACCATATGGCCTATACGGTCCTGCCACGTCAGACCGTACGGACTGTATGGATAGGTATAGTCAGCATCAAATTTTTGCCTGTTTGGCTTGGTGAACAGATCACGATATCTTCTCCATACAGACTCTATTTGAGAAAGTAAATATACAGCCGGAATCAGGAAGACGAGACGGATGCAATGACACTGTTCTTGTCGCATTCCGAGCACTTTGAAAATTTAAGCAAAATTTGATCCCCTGATCAGTTTATGAGAATGTAGATTGTGTTTTAAGGGATATAAAATGTTCCTTAGAGTTGTAGAAGTTGATATGGTTGAATTCTAGTGGTGGTCTTGACATCACTGGGGCTAAGGATCCCTTGTATATTCTGCAACCTTAAATTACTGACAACCTTGTTAAGAGCGAGTTGTAGTCTTTGGTTAATGCTCACATACCGGAGGTCAAGCTTGTTGAACCTTTCTACCACTTAGAATTATTGAAGTGAGATCGTTGCTTCTTAGGACTCCATTTTGCCTCTTAAGTTTGTTGTTAGATGATTGCTTCCCTTACTTAGATTTTTTTTGCTAACCTTTGATTGATTTTAGATATTGCACGCCCCCATTTTTAAGCTTTGCATGTCATCTGGGGTTAGCTTGTGGCTGTTATAAATTGACCCTTGCACAATTAAAAGTACTAAATGTGGTTACCCATCGCCAAAGTATAGAATAATAGGTTGGGGTTTTATCATATATAGTTTTTCTTTAGTCAATATTGTGCTTGACGCAGTGTGGTGGCATGATACCTTGGGATGGGGTCAATGCGCACTTGATAGAGAAGAATGCACGAAACCTGACTGGGTCATGCACTTCCCATGTAGGGTGAAGTGGTTGTTGTAAATGAATTTTAGTACTTGATTATGTGACGCTTCAAGTCATTTGTTGCACTTCATAGAGTTTTCTATCACTGGTTTTCAATGTCGTTGTGTCAGGTGGTTTATGTTGTCCTTCAACTAGTAAGCATTGTCTTGATTGTGACGGGTGGGTAACCGATTTTATATGCCTTGACTTTTGTAGGTTTCACCCATTTTCTTGTTGTGACCATGTGTTGAGTCATTTTTCTCTATTACATGATCTGTGAACATGGGTTCGTCATTAATTGGGTGGTTCAACTGTGTGTCTTTGTTGCCTTCCTGTTTCAACAAAAAAAAAAAAAAATGCACTTCTTGTTTCGCTGGTAGTCGTAACGCTGGGGACGTTACAAATGACAAAGGGGTATATTGTTGTAAATATTGTTGTCATTGATTTTAAGTATAGTGGGGAGCCTACAAATATCCAAGATAAATATTACAAGCCTAAATATGTCCAAGATAAATATTGAAAGATGGATATTGTTGAAAGTATTATTTTTGGATTTTTTATGATCAGTTTGGATACCCTATATTTGAAGGAATTTTTACCCTACATATCGAAATGAAATGGGAGAACAAGTTATATGGTTGGAAAAATTAATACAAGACATTTACAACAACATATGGTGTTCCATCTATCTCCATAAGAGTGAGGAGATGTGATTTTTTCTATTCAACAACCCAGCCAAAAAATCAAGGTCAGCTCAGCTAGTCTTTATAAGTCGACCCTAAAAATGAGGACATAATTACTATAAATATGGGATAGACGTGTGCATTTGTACTACAAAAATGGAAGAGATAAAGTATGAGGTGCACATAAGTGATCCAAGGTGTGCTAAAGGATATTGGGTGTATTTTTGGGATCTAAAGGTGTGCAAGAGAAGTCTAAGGGGTTTTTCTTGGGATTTTTCTTGATCTTAAGGTGTGCTATGAAGGACTAAAGGTTTGTGATGTTGCAAAGTTTGTTAATATGAGGTTATTATGTGCCTTCAGGGATAATATTATGGAATTATTCTATGAGGCTCTCTAGGGAATGAAGGCTACATGTGACTAGGGTTTGAAGGATTACCTATGTAATGAAGCATGCAAGTGAATTTAGAAGTACTATGTGTATGAAGATATTGGATTGGTGTCTACACATATATTTTTGAGTTGGTGCTCAGGTGAGTGGATCGGTGTCTCCAACAGGTTGGCACTTAAAAATATTGTTACAGTAGGTTGTGTTAGCGATCAAAACTGATTTCCAAATCATTGAGAAATCATATGACAACATAGCCATTAGAGAAGATTTATTTTTAAATCTTAAGTCATGAAGTCTTAAACACAGGTTTAAAACTATATCATTCGAACACATAAATCAAATTGCATTTCAAAATAGACCAAAAAATAATTTTCAAATATAGGTGGATAAGTGGTAATATTACAAGGTTGTGAGCCACCGAAAGTCAAGGCTTTTGGCAGCTAAATCAGATTTTCAAGGGAAAATGAGCCGTCGAAAGTGCAGGAATTTTCTAGAATGCATTATTTTGGTCAAAAGGTTAAAATTCGACTTGGTTGAGTGTATTTAGGAGAATATGATGAATATTAATCAAATACATTATCAAATATCATCCATGAGTGCAGGTGGCACTTCATTTGATCAATAGAAATATTCTAGGGATCAAATCCTAAAATGTAGGAATATGACTAGATTTTAAAATCTGAATTTTCCTGTTTTAGTCACCTTCTTGGGAGACATATCCTGATCAGCGAGAAGCATATTTTTCAAAAATAAAGGAGGTATTTCATACAAATGACATTCTATTCAATAACCTCTCTTAGTTTCCCAATATCTATTTTTATTTGTGTAATATAGGTCCATCTTTGAGCACCATATTTCTATAAATTAAATACTTTGTTTTTCCTATTTTAGTCACTATCTTTGAGGACCGATTATGATGATATGGAAGAGCAATTTTAGAAATTGAAGGAGGTATTTCATATGAATGGGATTCTATTCAATAACCTCTCTCCATTTCCCAATATCTATTTTGATTTGCGAAATATAGGTGAATCTTGGAGAAGCATTTTTCTAGAAATTCTAAATTTTGTTTTTCTTGCCACATCACAAATTCGAATTTGTGATAGATATCTTCCACAAACTAAAGATAGGAGAAGTGGTTATCAGATCCATATTTTGAGGATCTAAAATAAGTTTTTAAGGATATATAATCCTGTTTATTTCATATTGTAAAGCGGGGGGTGGGGGGGGGGGGTGTTCAAGTCTGGAGACTAGACCAGGTTGATATTGTACTGAGACATTTTACATATAATACAGATCACAAGTTCCTTTCACTTCTTATGTTAGATTATCATATTGGTTTATTTTTTCGTGCTTGAATGATTACTATTGTCTAATTTTATCTAGTTACAAATGACTGTCATCTCATTGGTCAACTCATAAACACTGATTTAATAAGTAATATGTGATATATTTATTCATCCCATCACACATTTGATCTAGTTGATATATATAGACTTTCTTCACCCACAACTCAGTTACTCATCTAATTATAAACTTTTGAAAGCATTGTCTCATCTTATTATATTACTAAGTGTATTAAGTGTGAGACAATATTTTATGTGTCCCATTTGATCCAACCTACACAAAAAACCAAAACATATTTTAAGTTACCAGGCTTCTTCTACCTACAACCTGAGAAGGACTCCCAGAGTGATAAAAAATTGCCATTGTTGTTGGGGAGAGGAGATTGAAGTTGAATCAAGCTTCCCTGGGAGATGACATAGATCCATCTTTGATGATAGACAAAGTCAGGACATTTTTTTTTCGATTGTAATCATCTATCTAATGACTCCATGAAGAGTGAATCCAGTGGTGACTCCATTGATTTCAAATGAAAAAGAGGTTTGCTTTCTGTTATTTTTCAAATATTGTTGGTTTCCCTAATCCAGTGCCTAGTAGAGATGAATGGGAAAATAGTCTTCCCAGATTTTGAGGAGAAGAGTGGGAAGTACCAATTGAACACTTGTTGGATTTTCATGATCTGATTCATTGGCTTCAAATCATACATGAAGATGTTCAAATCAAGATTTTCAGGTTTTCATTAGAAGGGATTTCTCATGATTGGTATCGGTCTCTTCCTATTGCCAGTATCATCTCTTTGGCATATTTTCATGCCGCCTTTCATTTGTTTTGAAAAGGCATATTTTCAGTTGACCTTCTATACTTCGAATGTTATCATGATTTTAATTTATTGAATAAAGATACAAAAATTCACGAACACTTTGTTGCAGAAGAATATATCTCTCATTATGATCTAGGGATTGATAATCCACATCATGATAACCATATTATAGATGCATTTAACATTGTACCAAATGAACCTATTGTTTTAGGATATCATGAAGATCAGATCATCCCCTCTGAAAACTTGAAAAATGATGAGCAATTTTTTATATCAACATGTAACAATATTAAATCTACAGTAAATATTGAAGTTAGCTCACAATTTCCAGATTTACAGATCAAGGGAAGTTGCAGTAACCATGAGGAACAAGATTTCCATGGATTGTATAATCTCTAGCTAAAACATCAAGAATATCCTCCTTCTCCTTATGAATATGTTGTTTTGAATTATGATAAGGAACACAGTGATATTTTTCCAAATCTGTTTCAAGATTTTATTGTTGATACTTCTATACAAGAAGATTCATCTCTGTCATTAAGGTCCTATATTGATGCTCCTAGATTTGACCAATACAGTGATAAGGAAGAATGTATTGAGATTTGTGAAGGTTTGTTGTCTACTATATTTTCATCTGGTTCTACGTTTCAGTAGAGAGATGATAAAAAATGTGTGCATGTTGTGGTTGATACTAGTTATGAATTTGTTGATCGAAATTGCAGTGAAGATCAAAATTCCAGTGATAAATATTGAAAAAATATCATTGTTGGAAAGGGTGATCAGAAATGTTTTCATGATACATATTTTCACACTCATATTTCATTTGATCATTATCAATATACTAATGTAGAAGAACAAGAACATACCTTTTCTTTTCTTTCAAAAAATGTCAGTTGTGATAGGTCAACGTATCATCATGATGGATTCAAATTACAGAGATATGGTGGAGCAGAAATGTTTAGATCAACAGTAGAGCTTGTATTTTCCTCTAATAGAGATAAAAAAAATTACATTCAACATCGATATCAGTGAAGGCAGTCAGTATCACTTCAATTTTCAGTTGAAACAAAATCATGAAGAGGAATTGCTTTGTGGATTTGATGACTCTATTGTTGACTATTTGGACTCTATAAGCAGCATAAATGTCAAAATGTTTTTGTTATATGAAGGATGGTTGTGTTATATTAACAAATTGTATTCCTGCATGCTATGGTTTCCTATATTTTTTGGGTCAAGATCGAGGATATTATCAGTAAATCAATTTCTTGCTTGGCTGCATTGGAAAATCAGTTTTACTTTATTACCTTCTCCTATTGTTTAGTGTAGTAGTAGGCACAAAATAATCTCTTCATACAAGCATCTAGATCATTTTCAATTGATTGATTCATGAATAAGCAGAGCAGGCTACAAGCAGACTACAGGTTCACAAAAGATCAATTGTAAAAGCCAGATGACCCCAAGCCCAATAGTAAAGGCAACTGGAACTACTAGGTTCTTGGAAACCTTGCAGGGAGGTCTCCATCCTAGTTGGAGCTAGATGTTAGTGATAAAAAATTATTTCCAAATCATTGAGACATCATATGAGAAGATAGTCATTAGAGAGAAGATTTATTTTTAAATCTTAAGTCATGAAGTCTTAAACATAGGTTTAAAACTATATCATTCCAACACATAAATGAAACTGCATTTCAAAATAGAACAAAAAATAATTTTCAGCTTTCAGTGGCTAAGTGGTAAAATTATAGGGTTGTGAGCTGCCGCAATTCAGGGCTTTCGATGGCTAAATCAAATTTTCAAGGGCAAATGAGCCGCCAAAAGTGAAGAAATTTTCCAGAATGCATTATTTTGGTCAAAAGGTCAAAATTCATCTTGGTTGAGTGTATTTAGGAGCATATGATGACTATTAATCAAAGACATTATCAAATATCACCCATGAGTGAAGGTGGCACTTCATTTGATCAATAGAAATATTCTAGGGATCAAATCCAAAAATGTAGGAATATGACTAGATTTGAAAATCTGGATTTTCCTATTTTAGTCACCTTATTAGGGGATAGATCCTGATCATCTAGAAGATTATTTGTCAAAACTAAAGGAGGTATTTCATAATAACGGGCTTCTATTCAATAAAATCTCTTGTGTTCCCAAGATCTATTTTGATTTGTGAAATATAGGTCAATCTTTGAGCACCATATTTCCAGAAATTAAATACTCTGTTTTTCCTGTTTTAGTCATTGTCTTTGAGGATAGATTCAGATGAGCTAGAAGAGTATTTTTAKAAATTGAAGGAGKTATTTCATAATTATGGGCTTCTATTCAATAACCTCTCTCATTTTCCCAATATATATTTTTATTTGTGAAATATAGGTGAATCTTGGAGAAACCTTTTTCCAAAAATTCTAAATTCATTTTTTATTGCCAAATCACAAATTCAAATTTTTGATAGATATCTTCCACAAACTAAAGAGGAGAAGTGGTTATCAGATCCATATTTTGAGGATCTCAAATAATTTTGTAAGGCTATATAACCTTTTTTATTTCATATTTTAAAGGGTGGGGGGGGGTTCGAGTCTGGAGACTAGACCATGTTGATATTGTACTGAGACCTTTTACATATAATACATATCACAAGTTCCTTTCACTGTTTATGTCAGATTATCATCTTCTTTCTTTTTTTGTGCTTGACTGATTATTGTTGTCTAAGTTTATCTAGTTGAAAATGACTCTCATCTCATTGGTCAACTCATAAACACTGATTTAATACGTAATCTATGTTATATTTATTCATCCCATCATGCATCTGATATGGTTTATAGATATAGACTTTCTTCACCCACTACTCAGTTACACATCTGATTATACACTTTTGAAAGCATTGTCTCATCTAATTATATTACTAAGTGTCTTAAGTGTGAGCCATTATTTTATGTGTCCCATTTGATCCAACCTACACAGAAAACCAAAACATACTTTAAGTTATCAGGCTTCTTCTACCTACAACCTGAGAAGGACTCCTAGAGTGATAACAAGTTGGTTCCTACATGTGATGCTGAGTTGATGCTTAGTTGAGGATATTGGTGTCTCCATTAGGTTGGTTCCTACATCTTTCTGAATTGGATCTCAGTTAAGAATATTGGTATCTCCAGCAGGTTTATTCCTACAATATTTTTAACAGTAGGTTGGTTCCTACAAACATTTATAAAGACAAGTTTTATGGTTTTCACCTGATTGGGTTTCCATGTTAAATTATGTGCATTGTGATTTGAGCTTGTATGTGATTATTGTTTCTCAGGTAATGAATGATTGATTAATGGTTAAAAAAAGTAAAAAATATATTTTATTGATTGACCCCCCTCTCAATATAAGAATAATTTCAACAATTATAAATGTTACTTTTACCATTTTCCTAGTCCATTAGATGTTTGGAATCACCAAAGGAATGTATCCTCTTTACCTTCCTATCCACTGCAACCTCTTAACTTACATGGCTCTATTGTTTGTTCCCAAACCTATTGCATACTTTAGTAAAATGTAATTTTCATTATCTAGATGAAGAATGGACCCAACTCCACAAGATTCTAGTGTACCTTGGACTAAACTATGTATCATGGAGTATAATAATGAAGGTCCATATTGGAAGTCTCTTGGAGTTTTTATTTCCTAATATGTCAAAATAGGTTATATAGATGATGCTAGGAATGAGTCATGTGAAAACAATGAAAAAAAATAGATGTAATCATGAGTGGCCTATTAGATTCTGAGATTGTTAAGGTAATGAAGTGTACATCAACTAAATAGATTTGGGACAAGATACAAAACATTTATGAAGAGATATCTGGTGATTGTTCCAGCTGTGAATTAGAGACATAAGAAGAAAAATTTATCAGAAATCTAAAAGGATAACATCACAAATGAAAAGGTAAGTTTCCCTTCAAATTCTTTAAGTGTGGTAGAAAAGGGCATTTTTCCACTAGGTTTCCATATGCAGAAAGAGAAGAATCTCTCTCCATAACCATGGAAACAAATATTGATTATGAAGAAAATGAAGATAATCAAAGAGAAAAACCAGATTCATAAGAAGAATATATTGAATAAATACTCATTAGTTCCTTAGAATAAATAGACAGACTTGGGGAAAGGAATATAAAGTAGAAAGAGAAATTACAGAAAAATGAAGAGGAGGATCATTATCATGAAGAAACATGGAATACAATTAACATTTGCAAGACTCAACTAGAAGGGACAAAAAGGATAAAAGAAGTGGTGAGAAGCCAACTGAAATAAAAGGAAGAAAATTGCAAGAATCTAGAAGCTCAATTAGTTTCCTTAAGAAAGGAAATAGAGAAATCAATTGATCAATTGAATAGAAGCTTGAAGTTTGGAAAGAGTAATGAAATATTAGATAATTTCATCAGTTTCCAAATGTCACCATTCATTAAGAAATTTCTTGTATATGACAAAAAAAAAAAAGACCCGCGAGGGAGATGCAAGAACTAAGGTCACAAAGCCATAAAAAAAGGAAAATGAAGAAAATCCTAAAAGGTATGCCAATATTCTCAAAGTATCCATCAAAAATGAAAGAAATAGTAGGAAAGGAAATCATGACCAACATAAACCTAAGTATTCTCACAAGATTAACAAGAATGTGTTCGAAAGAGTTTTTCCACCAAGAAGGCCTTGGACAAATTGGTACCAAAATCTCTTTATTGGATATTGTTTTTCTTGCAATAATTTTGGTCATAAGGAATTAGATTGTACAACTTATGCAAGAAGTGATCATGTGGGAAATACAAATAGAGGTTCTTATAAAACCTCAAATGTTGATTATGTGAGAAACAAAACCATAATTTCTCATGGGTTTGCTAATATAAACTACAATTCATTTTCTCCTCTACTTGATTACAATATTGAATGCTATAAGTGCAATAGTTATGGGCACATAACACGTTACTGTAGAAGTAGTATAGTCATACCTCCTAAAAAAATAGTGAAAAAGATGTTCTTGCCAAGCTAAGATAATAATACTCAAAGGTTTGGAAAAGGAAACAAAAGCAAGAATCAAGGAGAGATGAAACTATTTGTTATGAGAAAGGATGTGATAATCTAGATGAAGATGGTAGGGAGATTCACTGTTTTGATTCTTACTCGAAAGATGAACACCTGATTTATAGAAAAGGTAAGACTGGGATATTTCCTTGTGAATACGTAAATTGAAGTTTACAGTACTCTTTTGGATGGGAGAAGTAATCTAATTGGTCCTTTCCAGAAAGGAATGTGGAGGAAGAAACAAATTCAAATATTAAAGATTCACCTCATTTAGAAGACCAATGTGATGAATTTGGAGTTGGATACTTTTAGTAAATACAACCTATATAATGATTAGTGGTCAACAAGTGAGAAACTAGAAATATACTTTTGAAGGATCAGAACTACATAATGGTTCACAAACTGAGGGATGAAATGCAGGTCAAGAATATTTCACTTGACTAATTGTTGCATGAAAAAGAATAGGTTGTAAAGTAAAGGGAAGAACAAACTAAGGGGAGGAACCCTTTTCCATTGACGTCAAAGGGGAAGACGTTGTAGACAAAGGAAGAATTGCAAACACAAGGGGAGTATTACATAATTGACTAAGGGTTTCCATTAATGACGAAGGGGTATACTATTTTCATTGATTTCAAGGATAGGGGGAGCCTACATATGTCCAAGATAAAAATTACAGTCCTACATATGTCCAAGAGAAATATTGCAAGATGAATACTATTGAAATCATTATTTTTAGATTTTGATTATTAGTTTGGATACCTTATATTTGAAGGATTTTTTACCCTACATATCTAGCTCAAATGGGAGCACAAGTTATATGGTTGGAAAAATTAATCCAAGACATTTCCAACAACATATGGTATTCCATATAACTCCATAAGAGTGAGGAGATATGAATTTTAATGTCCAACAAGCCAGCCAAAAAATCGAGGTCATCTTAGCCAATCTTTAAAAGTCGGCCCTAAAAATGGGGACATAATTAATATAAATATAGGACAGATGTGTGTATTTGTACTACAACCAAGCAAGAGCTAAAGTATGAGGTGCACAGAAGTGATCCAAGGTGCGCTAAAGGATCTTGGTTGTCTTTTTGGGATCTAAAGGTGTGCATGAGAATTCTAAGGGTTGTTTTTGGCGACTTTTCTTGATATTAAGGTGTGCTATGAAGGAATGAAGGTCTGTGATGTTGAAAAGTGTGTTACTATGAGGTTGTTAGGTTACCTTCAAGGATTATATTATGGAATTATTCTATGAGGCTCTTTATGGAATGAAGGCTACATGTGACTAGGGTTTGAAGGATTACCTATGGAATGAAGCATGCAGGTAAAGTCAGAAGTACTATGTGTATGAAGATCTTGGATTGGTCTCTACACATATATTTTTGAGATGGTGCTAAAGTGAGTGGATTGATGTCTCCAACAGGTTGGTGCTTACAAATATTGTTACAGTAGGTTGGTTCCTACATGTGTTGTTGAGTTGGTGCTTAGATGAGGATATTGGTGTCTCCAATAGGTTGGTTCTAAATCTTGCCGAGTTGATTCTCAGTTAAGAAGATTGTTATCTCCAGTAGGTTGATGCCTACAATATTTGTAACAATATTTTGGTTCCTACAAACATTTATAAGGATACGTTTTATGGTTTTTTCCTGATTGGGTTTCC
The DNA here is from genome assembly GCA_000966675.3 of Picea glauca. NCBI lineage: Eukaryota > Viridiplantae > Streptophyta > Pinopsida > Pinales > Pinaceae > Picea > Picea glauca. The sequence continues at coordinate 11,749 of JZKD02S1798886.1, forward strand.
ATGATAAACTATGTGCATTGTGATTTGAGCTTATATGTGATTATTATTTCTTAGGTAATGAATGATTGATGAATGGTTAAATAAAGTAAAATAATTCTTATCTTATATTCTCAAAAATTTGTGTGTGGGACCAAAGGATTAGCATGAAAAAGAAGATTGATTAATATGATTCATAATGGTATGAACTGATACAAATGAGGTCCATCTCTCCTTTTTTATCGTTTTCTCTTTGTGATTTTCTTCTCTTTATTTTATATTTTAAGAGAGACCTACTTCATGTTACCAGTGTTTAACATTCATTTAAATTAATTTTACAAGATTCAACCCGCTTCCCATTGGTAGTGTTTCTTCCTTATTTTTTTTTTTAATTTAACCTGGTATTTATTTTTTATTTTTTTGTAAATTTAACTTGCTTCATAATAGAATAGTTACCCATTCATTTAAATGTTCAAAACTCAATGAGTAATGGTGTTTATTCATTATTGTTTTTTAAATTTAACCTACTTCATAATAGAATCTTCATAATAGAATAGTTACTCATTCATTTAAATTTTCTACCAAACTTAATGAGTAATGAGCAACTTGTGCAGATTTATTATACAATTTGTTGGAGTTTGTTTAAGTTAAATTTGTTGGAGTTTATACAATTAGCTATTTAAGTTAAATTTTTTGAAGTTTTTTTTAATAGATAACTAACTTTTTAAAATAATGTGCATAATTATAGATTTTTTATATACAAAATTATTTTATTTTGAAATAGTAAATTATTGAGAATATGGTTTTTAGTTTCAAGAGAAATGGTAGTTTAGGTATCTTTTTTATATAGATGTACAAAGTTTTCCAACCCTAATAATTAATAATAAGGAAGTCAATGAAAAATGTTCATATTCATTATTAATAAAAGGTAAAATTGGGAATATAGTGAGTTAAGTTTTTTGAGTTTTTAAATAAGAAAGAAATAAATAATATTTTATATAATATTTATAGTTGTAGACATGTTATGTATATAATTATTTAATTTGAAAGAAGAGTTTAATGGAATTATGAATCTTACTATTAAAGTGTTAAAAATAATTTATATATTTTTAAATGTTGCACAAAGTTTGAAACCTTAGTTTTATTAGTAATGAAATTAATAAGAATGTTGAGATGTTTTATTCAAATTAATTTGTAAGGTTGAATTATAATTAATTATTGAGTTGAAATTTTTAATTAATTATTTTTAAAATAGCTAATAAATAATTCTTTTATTTTTTAATTTGTTATTATGAGTAATTATAATATGAATAATTGCAACCTCCTAAGTTAAATAAGATGTTTAATAAACATTAAATTAAGATAAATGTTTAATAAATACAAATTTAACCTAAAATCTTAAAAAAAAAAATTAATAAAAGATTCAAATTTATTTATAATTTTTATGTCATATATAATATTTATTTAATTATATGTTTAATGGTATAATTAGTTATACCATATAATTTACCTGTTAAAAATATAACAAGTTTCTTCCACTTAAATATTTTTATCTATAAAAAAGAAGCGTGAAAAAAAATATAAAACAAAAAATCATATAATTAAAGAGTAAATTGTATCCATAATTTCCATGTCATATATTTCTCATAATTAACTATAGTGCATAATTTATTGATTCAATATATTGAATTTTTTTTTAACTATTTTAATCTATAGAAAAGAGTTATTGTTTGTAATATGCCATCATCTAGTGGGTGTTGTCGTACATGTATGGTTGTTGCAATGTACTCATTCATTTTGGAACTTGCACTTACTCCATCTTGGCAGTGATTCGAGTATTCAAGTCTCTAGGTTTGCCTCGAAATATTTTATCTATACAAAGAAAGAAAGTTTACAAGGCCCTAGTAAGAAGATGAAGGATTTTTGGTATGTTCCTTTGAAGGTAGGGGAGAATGCCTATAGACTTACTCTACCCTAATATATGCACATTTACACATTTACTCAGTAATGAATGTGGAAAATCTAAAACTCTATGAGCCTTCCATGTTAGACCAAGAAACTAAAAGAAAAGTCTTACCTTCCATAGAGGACTTAACACTAGAATCCATCAAAGATTTAAGTAGATTCAATTTCGTTTGCGGTTGTTGTTATTGGGGATATAAGCTTGATTTATAATTCAAAGATCTCTAGTTTTGGTGATATTTCGGTTAATCTAGGTCTGAAGTTTGTTATTTAGAATCTAGGGTTTAAATTCAAGATCAGATGCAACATTAAGCTTTCAAGGCAAAACAAGGTGGTTTTGTTGGAGTAGGTGGTATAGAAATTTGTTTTTCATTCTTTAGATCTAGAAATAAGTCGTCGATTCCAATGAATAAGAGTGAAAGATATAATGAGGAGCATAGGTGGAAGCACATGATGTAGAGAAATGGATGAATAAATACTCGGTGAATGAGTGCTTTGGCTCACAGTATTTGTAGAAAGGAGGGGTGCTAGTTAAGAAGCTGATATATTCTTCTTGCATCATGTGTTCCTACATGTAGTGGTAAAATAAGTACTTATTATATGTAATTGTATTTGGATAAGGAGGGATGATTGCAATGAAATAGGTTGATGTTTCATAACATCACATGCTCAGGTATACAATTGTAATGATTTTTATGGAGTTGGATTTTATTACATGTAAATGGGAATATGGCTATAAGACTTGCTTAAGCATACAAACCCCTAGTTTCAAAGTTGATTGGTATAAAGTATAGACGTAGACCTAGGTGATAGGGGGCACATCGTATTATTCATACCCAATTTATAAACTTTGAGGTGGGTAGGTGTTTATCCCAAGTCAATTTTAAAGGGGGGAATGATGGGTTAACCTTGACTCTGTCATAGAGTGGTTGATTAGGTCATTGTTTTGTTTACATGTATCCCAAAAACTTATATGCTTCATAATTCCATGAGAAGAAGGTCTTTGAATGCTCTAGGTTGATGTCGGTTTCCAAAAAAAATCATATAGAAAGAGAAAAATCCCTAGTTCAAAATGGGGGGGAAAGAAAAAAAGAAGAAAATCAAAGTATTAAAACCAAGAAAGAAAGAAGCTTGATCTCTACCCCATCACTAAGAGGCCATCACCCAATGTGTTGTGCATACATGGCATTGTGTTGCGCACACTTGGGTTAGTGCGCAGTAATGACCTAAAAGTGCCTGGTACTGAGTTTTATATATATATATATATATATATATGACTATTTATGTTTTGAGCCCAGAGAGCCTGTGTGATTATGAGGTTGGTGAGACTAGACACAAATAGGCTAGTGCGCTTATCCATGTAACTATAATCATGAATTTTGATATAATATTTCATCGCTGCATGTTTACTTACTTGGATGAAAAGTGATGGGGGGGGCCTACTCCATCGAAAAAAGGGAAAAAGACGGAAATATTTTAATAATATTTCCGAAGAGGGTAAAGTGTAATGTGGATATGTTTGTATCCTAAGTTCCTAAGGGTAGGGAATGGTTCACCAAGAGGATTAAAGATACTTTTGAAGGTGACAAGTGTCGAGTCAAAGGAATGTAATATACATTCCTGGACTTAGTGTATTTTGGAAGAATTATTATTATTTCTGCATGGGATTATCAGCTAAGGGAAGGGGAATGGATGTTACAAGATTTCGTGAGAAAAAGGAGGTCAGACTGTATGGAAAATATGATTATTACCTTATCTTCTAGAGAATCTTGTAGGGAGTTGTGGGGATGTATCTAAAGTTTCATTGTCGAATATTCAGGTTAGAAGACTGTGAGCAGTCTCTTTGGGTTAGATATTGGATATTTTGGAGTGGTTGTCATACCCGTGGGCATACTCTCTAGGCAAGAGTTTTGTTGGGATTTGTTTCCTGGTGTGCTAATAATTATTCACAGGGTTCAGAGACTTCATGTCTGACCTGGTGCTGGTAACCCTGGGAAGGTAGGTGGGGAAACCAAAGGTCTAGTGAGAAGAGAAGGGGCACACTTCCTTGGGTGTGACAGGTGCATGGGGAAAGGGGGATTGTGGGATAGTTGTAGTAACAGGATATTAGGACTGAGCAATTATGTTGAGAGTCAAACCTTAGTGTGTCACTAAACACGTTTTTCCTTGGTGGATTTAAGCCCCAGCTCGGGGATGACCTATTGTTGAAATATTAATGAGAAATAATGTTTATGGCTAGGAGGAACATCTAAGTCAAGGCCACAGTTGGTGACTTTCATTAAAAGATAAGTGTTCTTTGTGCACTTGTCTTGTTTGCTGTGTGCATATTTAACTATGTTTGAAATGGGTTAATTCTTGTGTGTGTTTCATATAAGTATTTGTTGTTATTTGGTTCAATATCACTTGTACATGTAAATATGGTGTTTTTCTCCTTTAATTGTAGTTGTGCATGAGTATGTCAATTGATGGTAACTTTTCCTGTTAAGTGTAACCTTATTTTTTCATTATGAGTCATCAAGAAGAGGATTGAGTGGTTGGGTGCACATGATCGTAACCTATGTGTTTTAAGAAGTTGGAACTCATGTGTGTGTGGGTAAGGGATTAGACCCCGCACAAAGTAATAACAAAAGTAATGTGCACACAGTTGTATTGTGGGGTTATTATGTTGGTGTGCACAGTTGTGTGGTTTCCCGTTGCTTAAGGTTTTATTAAAATAAATTATTGCTTCCATTGTTATAAGTTATGTGGTGAGACTCAAATTGGATTGAGCACATTACCTCAAGTGATACTGCGTGGATTTGTGTGTAGAGTATAAATTTCACAATAAAATTTTAGAGTAGCATGGATCAATAATATGTTGGGGTTATTACAGTTAGGTGTAACTAGAGGTACAGAAGTTTAGGTTGTGTGATGTGGCCCAGTCTGGGATGGTTGGGGATGTTACATTCTATTATAAGAGATATTGATTCAACAATGGACTTGTATAGGCCATATATTAGCATGAATATATGTGTGCACTAAGAATTGGTACCACACTGTGCATATTCCAGTTTGGGTGGAAAACCATTGGTGCACGATAAAGAATAGTGATGTGCACAAAGACAATCATGCATGGGTGTTTGCACTAAAGTTTGGAATATTAAGATCATCTAGGAAATCCAAGGGAAGGATTCTAACATACTGGTGAAAATTTGTCATGCATTTGTTGCATGAAATCATCTAAAAAATCTTAACTTCCTACACATTTTTCCAAATTATCAGTGAATAGAGAAGGAAAGAGTTAGTGCAAAAGGTTAAAAGCATGGAAAATTCATAGAGGAATTACAATCCTAATTATGAATTTAGGGATCTGTATGTCTCCTTGGATGTTGATGGTACAAAATCCAAGGGGGGGTGTATGAACTTGGTAGAAACTATAAAAGTATTGCAGAAAGATGTCCAGAGCTATAAATTAGATAATGAAAGGATTATGAGAGCCAAGGCGCAACAAGATGACATCAATGTCAAATTCATGCAAAGTATGGAAATAATAGAAAATAAGATGTATAAGGAGACAAAGACAAGTAGGTCAAGAAGTGGTAGGCCTCGTGATGAGAAAAGAAGAGAATACATAAGTTATGGTATGCATTATTTTAGGAAATAAAACAATAGTTCGAGTCCATCAACTGTCAGAAAAAATAAGAGAAGGACTAGGGTGGACGGGCTACAAGGGAAAATGAATAAGATCAAGCCTCCTACGTTTGATGATGAGCACAAGAAGGATGAAGATGCAGAGACCTGGTTTTTGGGTATGAGGAAATACTTCTAGTTGCATAACTATTATGTGCAGGAAGAAGGGAGAATTTATATCTATCAATTAAAGGGAAAGACACCAATATGGTGGGATGAATATGTGAAAGTATAGCACATTGATGAGAATAAATTTTCTTGGAGAGAGTTCAATAGGTATTTCCAAAATAAATACTTAACCAGGCAGTACTATGACAAGAAAATGAAGGACTTCTTTGAACTCAATATTGGGAGCATGACAATAGACGAGTATGAAAGATGTTTTTTTAGAGTTGTTGAATTATGTACCTTTTATCAAAGATGAACAGGTGAAGATTCATATATATATGAGTGGTTTCCCTCATTTAACAGTGACAAGATACAATATGATGGCTCTAATATATTGGAAGAAACCATAAGGCACGATAAGTGTCTTTATGAACAAAAACGGGGAAGACCAAATTTACAAAAGGCTTAGGAAGACAAGATGAAAAGTAAGGTGAAACAAAGGAAGAAGTGAGATAATCCACTATTTTTCATAAATACTACACAAGGACAAGTCACTCTCTAGGAGTCCAGAATGTCGGAGACAATAGGAAAAACGTCATGGAAACAAGCTAAGAATTGTTGGGGTTGTGGAGGAAATCATATGCGTAGAGATTTACCTCAAAGAGGTGATAAAGCGAGGACTGAACACAGTGTACAACAAGTTGAAATAGTGGAGGAAATGGGTAGAAATATGCCAAGGATTTACATTGTTCTGGATAATAAGAAAGTTGAGTTTTAGTTGCACATGATCGAGGTGGAAGGTAAGATTAATGACCAATCCATTTTCTTTGGTCAAAAATCCCCCTAATCAAGGACTAGTGCCTAGGTGTTGGAGTTACTTCATACACACCTATGATTTATTTTTCCTAAGGTTTTTCCTTGTTTTTTATTCATTATTAGTCATTATCTAGTATTTTGTATTTTAGGGGAGAATATTCCACCTAGAGAATATTCTCTTTAGTTGACACTTTAGTTTGACTAGTTGAGTTGAGTCTAGATGCTGCATTGGTTTTGTCACCATGAAACATTGGGA
>JZKD02S1798886.1:69292-86961 GCA_000966675.3 Picea glauca
ATGTTTATGGAGAGGCTTACTTCTTTGTTTTGTTTTGCAATGTCTTCACATGACTCTATGTTTTTGGTGTTGTTAATATTGATGATACCAGATGATATGAGTGATGAAAAGTTGAGCAGAACTATCGAGTTATGAAAGAGTCTTCTCACCCTAGTTTGATCTTCCGCGAAACTAGGTGTTTATAGGGTTCTCATTTTGGATAATATTGATATTCTAACTGGTTAATATATCTACTCTCATGATTTGAATTTTGAGAGGGACTTCTCATAACATGGTTTCCCCTTATCATACTTGTAGCATTTTCTTCTTTTGACTTTGATATATGATTTTTTCATGCGGCAATGTTGCCTTGATAATGGTTGAATTTTGATTAGTAATTTTACTTGGATCTTCCATCGTTTGTACTCCAACATCTTTATATGTTTTTTCTTCAACTGGATTGGCATCTTCTTGAGATTTAATGTCTAGATTTTCAAGCATCTCTTCTTTTAATTTTCTGATTTGTTCTAGTAGCTCGTGATTGAGGCTTTTTGAACGAGAATTTTCTTCATTTTTTTCTGATAAGTTCTTCTTGCATTCTTGATTCTCTTGTTCCAACTTCTGAACACATTGTTTTTGAACCTTTAACTTCTTGATGTGTGTAAGTATTTTTTTATAAGAATGAATAAGATATAAGATGAGATATAATGAGGATGAGGGCTTGTATATATATCCCGCACAGGGGTGCCCTTTCATAAGAGACATGACCTTTCATATGTCATGTCTCTTCATAATTAATTATTACTTATTACTTATTTATATTTACATATTATATATATTTATGTTTGTTACACATATGGTTCTGAAGTATTGCAATGCTCTGTATAGATACATCCAGAAAAAAATGGAATTTTTAGAAATCTCATTCTTGGGCACGGCCTATTAATATGCCGTCAAAATCGAACATAAGCTCAAACAAAAGACATGGTAATTTGGACTTGGGAACCCATCACAATAAAAGCTAGGAAAGGGTAGGCCCAACCCACATAACAAAGTATAGAGAAAATATGGATAGTATCAGGACAACCAGTCCAAGATGCAAGAAAAGAAGGACACTGTAAAAACAAATAAAGATACCAAGAAGTGGTGTGACTTTCATAATATCCCTTGGAATAACACTATTGAATGTTTCTCAAAGTAGTCATTGGTGGCTGAAGTGAAAGCCTTTGAATCAGATGCGGGTTCTAAATCTAAGCCAAAACCAAAAAGGGGAAGACAGATCATTGACATGGAACCCAGTGCCACCGTTTCTACCACCAAGCTCTAGCCTAGTGAAATAGATGAGCCAGAAGAAGGAGAACACCTCTTCCATTCACAAATGTGGGTAAAAGGCACCCCGCTACACTTGATCATTGATAGAGGTAGCCAGAAGAACCTCATCTCAATAGAGTTCTTCAAGTAGTTGGCCCTGCTGAAAATGCCGCACCCACAACCCTACACCATTGGATGGCTCCAACAAGGAAGTGATATCTACATCAACCAATAGTGCCAAATGTCGTACGACATCAAGCCCTACAAAGACGAGGTATTGTGTGATGTTGCTCTTCTCGAAGTTTGTGATGTTCTTTTGGGTCAACATTATTTATGGAAACATCGTGCTATATATGAGTCTAGGCCTCATAGTGTTATTATTACTTTGAATAGGAAATTATACAGGATACCTGAGGCAGTCCCACCTAGTGTTATTTCCTTGATCTATGCTAAGCAATGTAGAAAGGTCATCTCTCAGATGGGGAAGTTTGTCTTCTTCGTGATTCAATCTTAGAATAAGAGAAAGATCACAGCCACATCTAGGGTCTCTGCGAATGACCTCTCCACAAAACATAAGCAAGTAGATAAGGTCATGGAATAATACTCAGATATCTTCTTCTCACCTACCGAGGTACCTCTGCACTGCCAGGTCAAGCACCCCATTGATCTGAGCTCCGACACACTGCTTCCCAATGGGCTAGTCTATCTTCACTCTCTGTTAGAGAATGAGGAGATAAAGCGATAGATCTAATAACTGATCCACAAGGGGCACATCCGTCTTATATCATCACCTTGCAGGAGCCCAATTGTGCTGGTACAGAATAAATATGGAACCTGACAACTCTGCATTGATTACTGGGCTCTAAATAAAATCACAGTAAAAAATCGGTACCTGATTCCCTGAATCGATGACCTCCTTGATCAACTCACGAGGGCCAAATACTTCAATAAGATTGATCTAAAGTCTGTATACCACCAAGTCCAGATAGAATAGACAGGGGTATGGAAGACTACCTTCAATTCAAAGGAAGGCATTTTTGAATGGTTGGTTATGCCCTTTAGTTTGAAAAATGCTCCATCCCCTTTCATGATTATGATGGATGATATCCTGCAACCATTCACCAATACATTCATAGTGGTGTATCTAGATGACATTCTCATTTACAACAAGACTTGGGTTGAACACTTGCAGCATATTCAACAGGTTTTGCACACCCTGTGATAGCACAAGCTATACGCCAACTTGGAAAATTGATCCTTCAACATAGACAGGGTCCATTTCCTGGGCCACATCGTTGATCAACATGGCGTACATGTGGATCCAACAAATATCCAAGTCATCCGTGACTGGCCAACCCCAACCACACTCACCGAACTTCAGATCTTCTTGGGCCTTGTCAATTTCTACTGCAGGTTCGTGTTGGTATTCTCCCATATTTCATGGGCCCTCAACCAAATAACCATGGGTGGTGGTAAGGAGAAATTTGTGTGGGGTTGGTCTCAACAATAAGTATTCGATGATTTGAAGCAGCGCTTATGCTCAGCCCCAGTACTTTCACTACCAAATCTACAACAACCCTTTGAGATTGAGACAGATGCTTCAGACTATGTTATGGGAACTATTCTCACTCAACATGGCCACTCTATGGACTATCATAGTGAGACACTATTACCTATTTTCTGTAAGTACCCTACTTATGAAAAAGAAGTGTACTCCATTTTGAAAGCATGCTTCCAGTGGAGACATTACAGTCTTGGGAAGGAGACATACATCCATAGTGATCATAATCCTCTGCATTTAATGCAGACATAAGGAAAATTGCAGAATGGCCGCCATCAAAAGTGGTCCACATATTTGTAGAAATTCCACCACAACATCAAGTATAAAACATGAAGCACCAATCACATCATTTATTTCTTGAGAAGAAAGCCAGTCGTGGCACTCACCACAATGCTAGACTCTTGTGTCCATGAGACCTCTAGATGGCCCCAACTCTATGATTCAGACTTGGACTTCACCACCACCTACCAAATGTTGGGTGCAAACAAAGTTGTCGATAATTTCCATCTTCAGGATGGGTTGTTGTGTCGTCTCATCCATATCTATGTTCCATCAAGAGAGCGAGTGAAGATGATCTAGGAATCCAACTATAGTCGGGTGGCAGGACACTTAAGTGTTTAAAAGATAGTGGAGATGCTACAGATACATTTCTACTGGTCGAAACACTGACAGGAGGTCAACAAGTATATTAGGTCCTACACTTCCTGTGCTATTGCCAAACCGACCACTAAGAAATAGGGCATGTACACCCCTCTTCCTACTCCTGATAGGCCATGGGAATCCATCTCAATGGAATACATGTCGAGCCTCCCATCCACCAAGAAGGGAAATGGCTGTGTTTTTATGGTTGTTGATCACTTTTCTAAGATGGTGATTCTGGTTTCCTGCAAGAAGAACATCATCGCAGAGGCCATTGGCAAGCTCTTCTTTGAACGAGTGGGTACATTTTGGAATCCCACAAACCATTTTTCTTAGATTGGGATAGTCGATTTTTCAACACATTTTGGTCAAGCCTTTGGTCACTGCAGGACACCAATCTCACCAAATCCATGGCCTTCCACCCCCAGACAGATGGCAAAACCGAGGTCATAAATCAAATGATTGTGCATATCCTTCACATGTATAATTCAAAGCATCCTCACACATGGCATGAGAGCCTTCCCTATGTCCAACATAGCTACAACTGATCCCTGTATAGCTCAACTAGCCACAACCCCTTTTAGGTCAGGTTGGGATTCCAACCACTGGGTCCCATAGATGGTGCACTTCCCCTTGTGGTCACCTCGACCGACTCATCTCCTGCTCCAACTAAAGTTGACAAAGCCACTTAGTTCATTGAGTGGATCCAACACATCCAAAAACAGGTTGAGGATATCCTACAAAAGTCCAATGACAAGTACAAGCAACGCCATGATCAACATCGGGTGCCACATAAGTAGATTATTTAAAAATATATTGTAGATTTGGATTCGATACAAAAATATGTTCTTTTAAAAATAGAATATATCAAATAAGAGGTTATACGACAAAGATATTTGAGTCTATGGGTACATAAAATACCTAAGTTGACTAATGTCGACTATAAATGAACATCAATCACCTTCCAAAAATATCCACTTACCCCTATCCTATGAACTAACACATTATCTACCTAATCCACTAACCCTGATCATATGAACTAACACATTATCTACCTCATACATTAACCCCATGACTCATTAATAGTTGTAACTAAGTAATCCTTCCCATCATCAAGCATATCAACCATCACTAACCATGGATTACCTTTTTTGAACATATTGTTTAGATATGGGCCTTATTCACCATGGTTCACCATATTAATCTTATTGACCCACTAACCCCTAACATGATCACCCACTATCATTTTTATTAGTTATATTCCACTAATCATTTTCTATGACACTTCATAAGTTAAGCACCCATGATATTCCTAACCTAGTGACCACATTAACCCATCAACCATTCTCCTTCATTGATTATATGGACCATTGTTGACCATAGTTGACTTTATTGATCATTGTGAAAAATAGTTGATCATGGTTGACTATCATTGACTATGGCTAATCTAGTAATGCACTAACCCATAAACCCATAATCCATATTGACTTATGTTGACTAATTCCAACCATGAATCAACACTGAACACATACCATAGTTGACCACCTACACATTCCCATAAATTAACCTATTGTTGACCTAATAATCTAACACCTCAAGACACCTATCTCAATTAGCTCAAAACCCTTGACCATCATCAACCATATCAACTATTGTTGACCTTTGTTGAATGTGGTGGACCTTTCTTTGATGATATTAACTATATAGACCATATTAACAAGGTTCAACATATTAATTACATTCCTAACCCCTAGTCCAATTGCTAATCAACATTGTTCCTTCATTACGACAAATCCATTAAGGACATGGCCCCACAATCCCATCACCCAAAAACCTCCTAACCTAAAAACCCCATTATTCCATCTAGGGTCCACCCTCATTAAACATATGGACCGCTATTGACCATAGTGGACCATATTCAAGAATGGGTGACCATTGTTGAAAATGGTTCATATAGTAACCCACTCACACATGACTTCCTAGCCCATATTGACTTATGGTGATTAAAGTCAACTACTAATTAAATTTAGACACCAATCATAACTAGCCCCATACTCATGACCCATGAACTAACCTATTAACCACCTGAACCACTAACCCCCTCAATCCACTAATCTCATTAATTCAATTAACTTGACCACCATCAATCGTATGAACCAACTTTTATCTCCATTGACTATGGGTGACCATTATTAACCATATTGACTATTGTTGGAGCTGGATATTTTGGGAACAAAGTTTGAAGAATAATGAAGAGTGAAGCAAAGGAGGCAAGAAGCTAAGGAATGGACCAAAGAAGTAGTGTGCGTCAGGAATCAAGGAAAACCAGTGCGAGGAAAAGAAGAGTCAAAGAAAGGAATGGTCAGAACAAAGACCATTTGTACGTAGGATGTTGTAAAGTGTAAAAACCTAATCCACTGAGGGTTAGGTTTTTGGGTCCTTGTTGTAAGGGTTTTAACCTACTTTTGGTAATATAAATATATGATGTGTGAGGTATCTAGGGGAGGAGAGAGAGATATATCTATCTGATCTTTTTGATAAAGATTTTTGGAGCATATTACTGAGTCAGTTTTGGAGTTGATTATGGTTTTGAGTCATAACTAAGGGTCAGGTCGCAAGATGTATATCTTGGTGTGACACTGATCAACCTTACCATCACAATTTCTAAACATATGATGTAATGTGCGCAAAACAAAATTTTGAAGAAGATGAATAAAGAAGCATAGAATTCCAAATCTATGTGGACGTATCCTAGGGGGGTGAACTATGGTAAAACATTGTGTTAATGTGTGGAATGTTTTATTTATGGTTTTAAATTTCTTTTATGATGAATGAATGGATAAATGAATGAATCTGTTAAGGTTAATTTGCAAAGTACAGTAGATTAGACATGTTATTTCCTGCAAAATGAATGTTAAAGGTTAATTGAATTGTATATATGAATAATGTTAAGGTATATCTGATGAACATTGAACTATAGGTATGCAAAAATGGATCTTTACCTTACCTCATGAAGGAAGGAAGGTTTTACAAAGAGTAGGTGCAATTGGTCTTTACCTTCTTACAATGGTAAATTCTCCTTTATCTTTAACAATGAAGTTCATTCAAACTATGAAAGAATAAATTCTCTTTTCTGTGATAACATAGAGAAGGTGGAAACAACCATGATGAATATAATTCAATCATGGAAATGCAATGTCAGGTGCACCTATAGGAATCATAATGGACCAATTACCAGATCCACCTATACTCATTTGTAAACATTCAAATCCAAGGCAGGAAAACCTACAAAGATATAATTCCACATCCCATGAGCATCATCCCTTCCACGATTGCAGAGATATGGGTCATGCAATCATCCATAAGCCATATCGGGTGAGACTGCATTGTGCACTTTGTGCATAGTGTTTCCTTCTGTTCTTTAGACGGGCTGATCGTTTCTAGGGTTTTGTTGGAGAACTAAGGTAGAACCCGAGTCATCCCATACATCCAACAAATGGTTTTGTTTTCGGTTGGAATTCAGAAGCTCACACTGGAGGGGATTTGATGAATATAATTCAATGGTATAAGGGGATGTTTAGGCCATGGAACCCTACTAAGAAATGTATTGAAACATGGTTGGAGGATAAACAACTCGAGTTTGTGAATAAAGAAAATAAAAGATCTAGGTACACATCGTGCCAATATTTATAGAGGTATGTGTTTACTAATTTGTATGAGGCATATTTCTGTTATTTTCCAAAGTTGTTATAGGAGTGGATATTGAGGTTGAAGTATACTCATCCAAATAATTGGATAAGGCCAATAGAGTGTACTACTAAGAATATTGCATGGTTGGAAAGGGTTAATAATAAATTCATGCACGCAGTAGATTTCTGGTTAGAAAATATTATTGTAGGGTTTATTACTATGTTTGGAATGAATACCGCGAAGTCTTACATTGCTGCAGAGTGGGAGTTTTTGAAGTGACCAAGAGGAAGGTAGATCAGGTCACTTTACACGTCGATCAAGATTCTATTAGATGATAAAGGAGTGATGACAATGCACTCGGACAGCTAAATCACTCTACGCACATGGGGGAGATGGGGAAATAACTAAGGAATATCTCAGATATGGAGAGGGCTCTAGAAGGAGAATAGAAAAAGGAATCAATGGACCCCATTATGATGGATGAGGAATATAACAAGTAGATAATGGAAAGAGAAGGAGTGACGCATAGAGGAAGACCCTACCAGTATAAGATCAATACAAAAAAGAGGGAAATAGTCGAGCAAGAGGGCTTGGACAGTTATAAGGAAGAGGTAGAGGATCTTTGTGCGATGGGGCAGATTGAGGAAATATTTTTTGCTACACATGAGATTAAAAAAAAATGTCAAGGGTCTGGTGTAGAAGAAGGTTTTCCATTCCAAATCCGAATTAGTGTGGAACCCACAACCCCATGTGTGACTAAGACATCTGAAGAAGAATAAATGTTTAAGAAACAAGTGATTAGTGGTAGAAGGAATTTAGTAGGACGAGGGTCTAGTGGAAGTTCAAGCATAAGTATAAGTTCATCTATTAGCAGTGAAGTATCTACACTGTGCGGAGGTGGTAGTAGAACAAAATTCACAATGGAGGGAGTAGATCCTACTGTTCAGTTACCAGAGTTCCGTGGATAAGGGTTTGAGGAGGCAGAGAAGAATTTGTTTATTTGTGAGAAGATTTGGGTAGCTAAGAAGATTACAGATGAAGATATAAATGTGGTGTAGCTGGTGATCACATTCAAAGATGGCTCATTGGACTGATATATTGGTCTCGTAGTAAGAAGTCCACAAGGAGCACCTACAACTATCGCATATGTGAAAAAGGCATTGATCAACGAATTTCAACAACGTAGTTCATAGGATCAATTTCTAAATGAGATTATAGAGATCAAATAGAAGTCGAGTGATTCAGTGTGGGAATTTTATCAGAAGTTCAAGAGAGTAAAAGGTAAGTTGAATTATCCTATCACATATATGCAACATAACATTTATTTTTTAACTCTTTATTGGAACATTTGAATTATCCATTGAGGCAAAAAAACTTACAAACTTAGGTTGAAGCCTTACAATAAACCTTGCAATCGGAGGAAAATCAATATAAGAATACTGATATAGTTTTGGAAGAGCTGAGAGAATATCTCAATAACCTGACATTTCAGTTGAATCATAATAAAGGAAAGGAAAAGAGGGAAGATGTGTGGTGCACATTTTGGAGAATAGAAGGTCATAATAAGAATGAGTTCCCAACATTTGAGAAGTACTTGGGGACATGAATGTTGAATCCTTTACCCAAAGGATGACCATGGTGTGAGATATGTAGAACACATGGACATGATCCTTATCATTTTCCCATGATGAAAAAGTATCAAACAATGCCCAAGACTTCATTTTGTAATTTTTGCAAGTTAGTTGGACATGAAGGAAAGGATTGTAGAACCTTGGAAATAATGAAGGAGAGGACATCATATACTTATAGGGTGCAGGATGACTTAATGACAGGACAACCTGCACATTAGCCAAAGTGTAATAACATGCATCATTTTGAAATGCAACCATAGTATAATAAAGTGAAATAGTTTTGAACACTATAACAACACACAACAATGTGCAACACCACCACAATATAATAATGTGTAGTTGCATTACAATCAGGCACCACAATATAATACATCGTGCATATACAATCAAGGAAACAGAGGAGACTTCAAAGGAGGATTCAGAGGAGGAGGTCATGAAGGAAGAGGATTTGGGGGAGGTAGAGGACCAATAGTTTGTCACAACTGTCATAAACATGGAAAATATGCAAGAGATTGTCCACAACCACCAATTACATGTATGTATTGTCACACACCAAACCTCGAGACAAAAGACTGTCTGACACTTCTGGTAAATATACATGACAAAATGAATCAGGACAATCAAAATGTTCAATGGATTGTTGTGAAAAATAGAGAAGAGGATGGGAAGATGATCATCATAGTTACTAGAGGTGGAGCCAAGACATGAGGGGATGAAACAAAGAAGGATTATGACCAGTACCATTGGTTCAGAAAGAATTCAACATTCCAACATAATTTGGATGCGCAAAAAGAGAAGGAGACATTCAAGCAAGATAGACATAAGATTTTGAAGGAGAATATTGTATCTACAGATACAAATCTAGGAGATGATGTACTAGTGTATGAAATGACTCACCTGTTTGAACAGACGCCATCAAAACAAGTAATTTGAGAAACTTTTTTGGGTCTTGTATGAAGTTGTTGAATGATAAGAACTATTTACAAGTACTATAAAGTCTATTAGAAAAGTGAAATTATGGAGTAGAGATGAAATTAGAAAACAAGAGAGTTAATTAGGTTCAGAAGAAGAGAAGAAAAAGTAGGGAATTTAGGTTGAATGCAAAGATTGGATATTTCAATATGGGTGTTATCATACTAGACTTCAGGTTTGAAGTAAATGTTCTACCTAAGAAGACATGGGAAGCTATGGAGGAACCTACATTGGTATTTTCACCTATTCAATTGAAGCTAGAAAATTAGCATAAAGTGGTACCAATTGGTATATTTAAATGCATACCAATAGATCTATATGGAGTGCGCACAATGGAAGACTTTGAAGT
Source organism: Picea glauca (assembly GCA_000966675.3). NCBI lineage: Eukaryota > Viridiplantae > Streptophyta > Pinopsida > Pinales > Pinaceae > Picea > Picea glauca. The sequence goes on from JZKD02S1798886.1 coordinate 79,425, forward strand.
GATTGACATAGTAGATAACACTTCACCATATCCAACGTTTTTGGGTGGCGCAACACCCCTACCTCATTAGATTCTACTTGACCTGCCGGTCTAAGGATCATTCTTAATCTCCCCTTGAGAGGAAATGGCTCTTCGATTCCTAGCTAGAATCTTGACACATGTAACCACCTGCGAGGTGACTTCAACCTTCTGCCTTTCTTCGAATCCCTCGAAGTCTCTATCCCTTATGATCTTGACTTCTACTGCAAACTCAATAATTCCAAGGGTTCTTTACGCGCACTCCTTGTGGCACTCACAATAACCTCCGATTATCTGACATCTTCCTCTTTTGTGCACTCCTTGCAACATAAATCATTTAACCCCTCACTTGGGTTGGAAAAGTATAAGACTACAACCTGCCTACGCACTCCTTGCATGACTCTATGCTATACTCTCACTTCTGTTGGTATGAGAACAACAGTATCTCTTCTGATATTTTCTGAGGTAAAACTCAGAACCTGTCAATGCACTCTTTGTGGACTTTCACTGCACTCCTTGTAGTAATTCTCAGGATGAGAAACAATTGAAATTCATTCTCTCCCTCTCACTGACTTCATACATTCAATCGTGAAATAATACATACACAACATCGAAACAAATGCATAACAGAGATTGAAATTAACTATAAACATACCATACCATAGATGCAAATAGAATTCACAAAGACACCATGAAATTGGATCAAGTCTTCCTTATATTAATCCAAGTTCATCTATACATGGGTTATATAGCATCAACTATCTGCTTATATACTCTTCTACAATATTTTTTCTTCTATTCTCTTGCTCTACAACTCTTCTCTTACAATGAGAATAATAATGCATTAAAATACATATGAGGGAGTTTTCTAGAGTTTTCCCTCCTACACTCTAAGCTATCTAATCAAAATAAAAGCTACAACTACTTTACATTTATTACAATAAATGCCTCCAACAAACAGATGAGAGAAATCACTCAAGATCTGCATTACAACTCAAAACAAAAATGTGAATGCATCCTTTCAATATATTACATTAATGTATTATCCTTTCAAATTCAAAACACTTTCAAAATGTGCGCTGGTGCATATCCAGTTGTCCTCCACTCTTTCACTTTCTTACGATGCTCCTGCATCATACTCCTTTGGCTGAAAAATTCATGAACTCTTGTTCATGATTTCCTGCACTGTCTGTCCATGTTTCTGGATCTCCGCTTCACTTTCCCAACTGGCATCCTCAATTGGGTGTCCCTTCCATTTCACCAAATACTCAAAATATGTTTTTCTCTGGGTCTTTTTGATAACTCTCTGATCAATGACCTTTTCCATCTGCAACTTTTCATCTACAAGAAGTTGTTTAACCCATTGAGTTTCTTTCTGATCCTCTTCTCCTCTAGCTTCATCTGTTCTGTAAGGATAAACATCTGCTACATTGAATATGGGTGATATGGCCACATCATCTAGAAACTCTATCTCATAAGCATTTTCTTCGAATTTCCTTATGATTTTACATGAACCTATCTTTTTCATCTTCAATTTATTATACATTCCCCTTGGGAACATTTATTTTCTTAGGTGTGCTAAGACTAAATCTCCCACTTCGAACTGAAGTTCTCTTCTATGATGTTCTGCTCTGTGCTTATATTCCTAGTTCGAATTATTTAACCGCTCTCTGATTTTACTGTGGAGTTCTTGCTTCTCTGTTGCAAAGTATTTTGCTCCAACTCTTTTGAACTCTCTCTGCTCTAAGTCTCTCAACTCAGACACTCCCCTTCGCTACATTCAATACATTATCTGGAATGGGATCTATCCTATGCTCCTATTTGGTGAATCCTTATATGAAAATTTCGCTTGTGGAAGAATCTGATCCCACTGAGTGTGATGTTCAACTACTAAACTCCTCAACAAGTCCCCTAAACTTCAATTTACTACCTAAATCTATCCTTCTGTCTGAGGGTGATATGTTAAGCTAAAAGATAAATTAGTCCCCAACTTTTTCCACAGTGTCCTCCATAAATGACCAACAAATTTGGTATCTCAATCTGAAGCAATACTCTTGGGTAAGCCATGAAGTCGAACAACTTCTTTGAAAAATAGATTTGCAATGTGTATTGCATCATTGGTTTTCTAACATGGAATGAAATGTGTCATTTTTTAGAATCTCTCGACTAACACGGATATGGAATCACAACCTATCTCTGTCCTTGGCAGTCCTAACACAAAATCCATGCTTACCGTGTCCCACGACTTCTTTTGTGCCAATAATGTTTGATATAATCCTGTATTTTGTCTCTTCCCCTTTGCATGTTGGAAAATTCTATAGTTGTTGACAAATTTCTTGACATCTTCCCTCATCCCTGGCCAATAATATAAACTATTCAGTTGTGCAAATGTTTTGTCATGGCCAAAATGTCTAGGCAATCCTCCACTATGTTTTTCTTTTAGAAGATTCTCTCTCATACAACTATTTGGGATACACAACTGATAATAATAATCCATCCTAGATTAAGTATTCAATCCATTGTATTTTATCTCTCAGAAAAGGATTTTCACATGCTTCATAAGCGTCCCTGAAATTTGAATCATCCCTGCACATATCCTTAAGGTTATCAAAACCTAAGGTCTTCACATGAAACTCCTGCAGAATCAAACATTTCCTGCTCAATGCATCAACAACCTTGTTAGTAGTTCCAGAAATGTGCTTTATAACAAAAGTAAAGTTTTTCATAAATTCAACCCATTTCACATGTTTCTGGTTCAGTGTTTCCTATCGAGTTATCAATTGTAAGGCATGGTTGTTGCTATACAAAACAAACTCTTTCGAAACCAAGTAGTGCCTCCATTTCTTCAGCGCTTGTATGAATTCATAAAACTCTTTATCATACGTGGAATATTTTATCTTGGCATCGTTCATCTTCCCACTGAAGTATGAAATCGGTCTATTATCTTGTCTTAAGATTGCTCCAACCGCAAACCCACTTACATCACATCTCACTTGAAATATCTTACCAAAGTCTGGTAGAACCAGAACCGACTGTTTGGTTACCTTCTCCTTCAACAATTTAAAATTGTTCTCGGCTTCCTCTATCTTATGAAAAGATTTATGTCTTTTCTTGACTATGTCCATCACTAGCGCATAAATTCCACTAAATATTCTGATGAACTTCATGTAAAAACTGGCTAGTCCATGGAAGCTTATGACTTGAAAGATATTTTTCAGTGATGGCCATTCTTTGATTGCATTTACCTTCTTATGATCCCTCTTCAACTCATTCGAAGAGATCACAAAACCCAAATAAATGAGTTCTTTCTTCATGAAGGATGAATTCTTCAGATTTATCAACAAATTCTCTTGCTGCAACCTCCTCATCACTAGAATTAGGTGTTTCATATGTTCCTCCTCAGTCTCATTGAAGATCAATATATCATCAAGATACACAATTATGAACTTCCCAATGAAATCCTTTAAAACTTCGTTCATTTATCTCATAAAAGTACTTGGCGCATTCGTCAAACCAAACGACGGGACAATCCATTCATGTATCCCTTCATTCTTATTGAATGTTGTCTTCCATTCACCGCCCTCCCTCATTCTAATTTGATGATATCCACTTTTCAAATCAATCTTTTAAAAATGATTTGCTCCGCTCAAGAAATCCATCAAATCATCCATCCTTGGTAGAGGAAATCTATACCCGATGGTGATTTTGTTTATATCCCTCAAGTTTGTACACATTCTCCATCCACCATCCTTCTTTGGACTTAACATTGTTGGTACAATGCATGGACTCAATCTTTCTCTTATCAACCCCTTGTCCATCAAATCCTGGACTTGCTTCTTGACATCTTCATTCTCCTATGGTGTCAATTTGTATGCTTCTTTGTTTGGTAAGCTCTCTCCTAGTATAAGGTCAATGTGATGGCTTATACTTCTTATGGGTGGCAACGAATAAGGTAAATCGTCCACCACTACATCAGCGAAATTGTCCATCATTTCCTGAATTTCCTCTAGTAGATCATGTATCGAGGTATTGGTCAAAATGACTCTAGGTTTCCTTATGACAACAAACTACATGTATTCTTTTTTCTTAACTTCATCAAGAAGTTCCTTCCCACTCATGAGAAGTATAGTGTTTCTTGCTTCTACTTTCACCTTCTTGTCTTTGATTGGTAGCAACATATATGTCCTACCATTCTTCTCTAAGGTGTATGTGTTCCTTCTCCCATCATGAACTACATTTCTGTCATATTTCCATGGTCTTCCCAACAAAAGATGACAGACACCATGGGAATAACATCACACAAAATCTCATCCATGTAACCCCCTATATTAAATTCAACTAAAAATTGTTTAGTGACAGTTACTTGATGTCCCTTTTTCAACCACGAGACTTTATATGGGCTCATATGTGAAATTGTTTCCAATTCCAGCTTCTCCACCATTTCTGTGGATACTATATTATTTGTGCTTGCACTGTCCAAAATTACCTTGCATGCCCTATCCTTGGTCTTGCAAGCAGTTATGAACAAACTGTTCCTCCGGACTGGATTCTCTGCCTCCTTCTCTAGTTTCAAGATAATTTTCCTCATCGTTAAATATCTTCCGCCTTCTGAATCCTCAACCTCAACATTTCGCCTTTGTGCTTATGAAATGTGAGCTTTGCCTCCTCCATCCCTCTTTCTATAAAGGAAATTCAAAATATTTGGGTCTAATATTTCCACAAACAAAACAATTTATTCTGCCTCCTCTGCCTCTGCCTCTTCCTCTTTCTCATGAAAAAGTGTTCTTATTAGTATATTGTAGTCCCTGTGAACTTCCTCCTCCTTCTCGGTAATTATGAAGTTTCGTTTCTTCACCTTTGGGATTTTGTACCCTGTCTTGGGAAATTTCTTTGCCTCTACTCTGACTTCTACCTCTTCCCCTTTAACCTTTCTTTTAGGCTAATTTTTCTTCTTCCTTTAGAGAAATCTGATAAGAATCTTCCATATTTATTATTTTCACCATGCTCATATCATCCTGAATTTCATATGTCAGACCATTCATGTATCTAGTGACCTTTTTATCATCACTCTCATGATGACCTACTTTGATGTTCAGTCGGTAAAAATCTTCATTGTATTCCTTCACTATCATCCCCTTCTGTCTCAAATTTTGCATTCTTCGAAACATGTTTATTTGATAGTCCTTGGGTATGAACTTGGCATTCATTTTTGCGACCATCCTATCCCAGATTTTGATTATTTTCTTGCCTTTACAATGTTTGTCATCTTGTAGTTCATCCCACCACAACGTTGCATGCCCTTTCAATCTAGTGACAACATGTTTTACTTTCCTATATTCTTCGATATCTTCATAATCGAAGTATTTATCTAGAGCTCTAAACCAATCTAGCATCTCCTCAACATATAAGTTGCCTTCATACATTGGAATGTCCATTTCTTCTCTGGCCCCTATTCTTGCAATAGCTCTGAATATACATTCTTTTGTAGCATCTTTGGCTACAACTTATTCTTTGTCTCTAGCCTCATTTTCACTTTGGGCTTCACTGACATCTCTCGTATTAGTAGCTCGTATATGTGTTGTCTCCATAGCATATAATCAAGCACAAAGTTCTCTCATTTCCCTTTCCATGGCTAGATTAGGCATGGTCTATCTTGATGTCTTCTGGGAGGCATTGTTGTAATATTCTCTTTACTACAGAGATTCAAAATATGTGCTCTGATACCAGCTAGCGCAACACCCCTACCTCAGCAGGCTCTTCTTGACCTCCCTATCTAAGGATCATTCTTATTCTCCCCTTGAGACAAAATGGCTCTTTGATTCCCAGCTAGAATCTTCACACTTGTAACCACAGGTCCTTGTTAGGAGATACGCCTATGAAAGCAAGCACTAGGTGTGAAATTTTAACCATGTGACCAACCAAGTGACCACAACCTTTATCTGAAAAGGTATTTCATGAATCGTGATTTAGGGGGTATTGGCGTGATACAAATCCAACACTACACATCCACGAAACCTGAAGTGGGACCTCTCCCCTAGACCATATCTGATGGTCCTCTATCTTCTCCTTGATAGATGACCATGATCACGTTGTGACTTCATGTTTGATGATATCGGGACTATTTTTGTAACATGAACCCAATGCTCCAACTCCTGACTCTCGAAATTTCAAGATCTGAACTCAAGAGACCAAAAAATCCCATTGATCTAGATCCAATGGATACTATTCCTCCTGGGCTTGTGAGTATTGAAAGGTTATCATCCTTTTCCTTCCCGTTGATCTACTAGATCCAATGGATCACGAAATTTCGGCATTTATCCCTCCAAAAAGTTCCACTAGTCATTTAGATTTTCAATGGCTCTAAGCCAAAGGACTTGGTGTCAATTCTTCTGGGGTCAACCTCTATGAAGTGAATTCAACCTTATTCTTTTCTTTGAATCCCTCTAAGTATCTATCCCTTCTAAGCTTGACTTCTACTCCAAACTCATGAATTTGAAGGGTTCTTTGCGTGCACTCCTTGTTTCACTCATGATAACCTATGGTTATTTGGCATCTTCCTCTTATGTGCACTCCTTGCAAAAAAAATCCTTCAACCCCTCACTTGGGTTGCAAAAGTATAAGACTACAACCTGCCTGCACACTCCTTTCACAACTATGTGTTATACTCGCACTTCTGTTGGTATGAGAACAACGGTATCTCTCCTGAGATTTTTTGAGGTAAAACTCATAACTTGTCAATGCACTCTTTTCATACTTTCACTGTACTCCTTGTAGGAATTCTTAGGATGAGAAACAATTGAAACTCATTTTCTCCCTCTCACTAACTTCATACATTCAATCATGAAATCATACATACACAACATTGAAACAAATGCATAACAGAGACTGAAATTAATTGTAAACATACCATACCATATATGTAAACAGAATTCACAAAGACACCATGAAATTGGATCAAGTCTTCCTTATATTAATCCAAGTGCATCTATACATGGGTTCTATAGCATCAACTATCTTCTTATATACTCTTCTACAATCTTTTTTCTTCTATTCTCTTTCTCTATAGCTATTCTCTTACAATGAGAATAATAATGCATTACAATACATACGAGGGAGATTTCTAGAGTTTTCCCTCCTACACTCTAAGCTATCTAATTGAAATAAAATCTACAACTGCTTTACATTTATTGCAATAAATGCCTCCAACAAACAAATGAGAACAACCACTCAAGATCTGCATTACAACTCAAAACATAAATGCAAATGCATCCTTTCAAGATATTACATTAAGGTCTTATCCTTTCAAATTCAAAACACTTTCAAAATGTGCATTGGTGCATATCCAGTTGTCAACTGCTCTTGTGCTTGCTTTGCTGGCTTGCTTACAATACTCCTGCATCATTGGGGATGGATTTGGATTTTGATAAATAGGCTATTTTCAACCTAAAGAATAGAAATATGATCTTTGAATCAAGATAATACAAATTTATTGTGCCATTAGATCCTTGAAAAGGAGGAA
>JZKD02S1798886.1:86971-98799 GCA_000966675.3 Picea glauca
ATTTGTAATCATCTTATTATCTTATTCATATTCTTATGCATTATTATTTAATATATTTACTATCCTTAATGGATTATTGTTTACTGTCCTATTTATACTGGATATTTACATGGTGAACCAGCTTGGTTCACCACAAAGATAATAAGATGATTACAAATGAGGAATGAGGTCTTATATATATATATATATATCCCGCATAGGGGTACCCTTTCATAAGAGACATGACCTTTCATATGTCATGTCTCTTCATAATTAATTATTACTTATTATTTATTTATATTTACATGTTATATATATTTATGTTTGTTACAATATGTCACTCTGAATATTTGATACCCAGCTTGGTGCACAAGGTATGGAAGATATTTGTGAAATCCGACACTGCTTGGTCTCTTTCTTGCCGCAGTGTGGTCCATTTGGTATACAAGTCGTCATAAATTTCGATAGGGTAGTATTGTTCCTTAATATCATCCCTGAAGGATTCCCAGGAGGTCATGACTGTAAATAATGAGGGTTTCTTTGTTTTCTTTTTCTCACAGAATGTTTCCCACTAATCTTTGACATGGGGAACGTCTTTGAGGAGCGCAAAAGTAATATTTTCTCTATTCAAAATGTTATGGCTAGAAAAATACCCTTCTAGTAGATTCAACCACTTGTCTACAACATATGTGTCTATATGACCTTCAAATATAGGAATATCAAATTTTATTTGTACCTTGAAAGGGGTGGCACCTCTTCTTGAAGAAGATGCATCACTTGTTGGTAGCCGCCGAAGGATTTGCATGAAACTATCCATCATCTCGTTCCTTTGTTGCGTGAGGGATTCCTCAATCAACAGTTTGAAAGGATCTCCCTTCTCTTCATATTTATTTTCTCCTTCCATGAGAGGTTGCTTGGGCATGCGAGATATTTTTTCCTCAAGAGAAGCAAGCTCGAGACCCAACTCTGTGTACTCCAACCTCGTTGGGGACATGCATTAAGACGACAAGGAGAAAACCGCTCTGATACCACTGATCCATATTTTATGAGCAGAACAAAATGAATACATATTATTAACAGGTTCTTAAAACAATTAACAGAGATACAGTAAAATTGTTTTTCTATTCAATAAGGAAATAAGCTGAAACTATAAAATGCAGCAGAAACAAGCTTGTTGGAATGGTGGCGGATTATCTCTAAGAAGAGATGTGACGGTTGCACTCATTCACAACAAGATGATTACAATGGGTCTCTGAAGGCCTTTTTACAATAAAAATGAATTCCAAAAACCCTAGACATCCAAAAACCTATCCCTAGGAGATGAAGTGCCAAAAGTCATGTGGGCTCCGTTTGGGTAAGTTAGTACATCAACTTCTCAGGATCGTAACTTTTGCTTACGATATCCATTTTAGGCGTATGATAGACTATTGGAAAGGTATCATAGAGGAGATTACTTTTAGGGGAAATATAAAAGGAACTCTCATAATTCTCCCCATTTTCCCTAAAACCATAATTTAGGGTCTCAAAACAGCCCCAGAAGTGAAAAACTGCTAAAAATAGTAAATTACCAAAATTGCCAGAAAACTATTTTGAGCTAGTTGGAAAAGATGGGTGGCCACCGATATCCACCTAGATAAATGATCTATATAATAAATATGGACAAAAAAGGTAAACTATCGTCAATGATAAATGATACGGTTGATGATGGTCAAGGGTTATTGAGTTACTAAGTTTAGTGGATTGAGAGTGGTGGGGTATAGGGGGAGGACAAGCTAGTGGTTTGGGTAGTTATTGGGTTAGTTTATGGGAAAGGGGTAGTTAATAAGCTGTGGCAAGTGACCAATGTTTACTAATGGCTTACATTAATCACCATAAGTCAATATGAGTTAGGGCCTGATGTGTTGATGAGATGATCTGGATTTATCAGTGGAATGGAAGGAATAGCATAATGAATACAATAACAAAGAGATATGGACAACAACAACAAATAACCAGTGAAAAATAACTTCTATTGAATAAATAAAATACGCTGAAACTATAAAAGTGTAGAACTGAAAATAAATTGCTCGAATGGTGGTAGCTATCTCTGAGAAGAGATGTGATTGTTACGCACATCCTTCTGAGAAGAATGATGACAATGAGGCTCCAGAGGCCTTTTTAACATTACTCATGAATTCCAAAAACCTATACATACAAAAACCTAACCCTAGGAGATGAAATTCCAAATTTTATGTGGGCTTTGATGGGTAAAATGGTACCTCAACTTCCCAACATTGTAAATTTTGCATACAACTTTCATTTTAGGCACGTGATAGCCTGTTGGAAATTTCTTTTCGAGAATTACACATCCTACTGTAAAACTCTGACTTCATCTATAGTTTGATTGGGGAAAGCCAAAAAACACTATTTAGGACCCCAAAATCGCCCTGGAAGTACAGCAATATGTACTGACATGAAAAGTTCCAAAATAATCCAATTGGATTATTTGGGCATCCACCAATATCCACTCGGAAGCTGTGTAGGGCTTCAGATAGGCCTGGAACTATAGAAACCAAAATTACAAATAATTACAGAAGAACAAGTTGAACTAAAAATTTTCAAGAGGAGCCAGTTGGAATAGTTGGGTGGCCACCAACATGCACCTGGATCAATCCTCCCCCATTAGGAAGCAATGTTTTCCATTACATTGAGTTCCCCCATTAGGTGAGGAAACTTCTGCTGGATTTTTCCCCAGGTGAGCCAGTTTCCTTTTTGTAGGAGTTACCTTGCCTTGATAACCTGATAAAGCTAGATCCTTTGTTGGCGAGTTCCCTTGATCTGTGTTTCCACTATCGGATTAGTGGATGCATGTTCCATGTAGTCAGGTTTGATCTATGTTGGTGTCAATTGTTCTATGATATCTAAGATGTCCAATAATGGTGGAATATATGGTTAAAGGAGGTCCACATTGAACAGTGGGTGCAAGCCAAGGAAGGGTGGAGTGTTGATCTCAAAATCATTGCTACCCACAGCCTTCATGATAATGTAAGGCCCATAGTGAAGTGGGAGGATCTTCTTATGGGGCCTTGTAAGGTTCTATTTCTACAAATGTAACGAGACCTTGTCTCCCACCTGACACTGGTGCGGTACCCGGTGTTGATCATGGTGTTTCTTGTACTTAGCATTGGCTTCCTGCAATATCTCGTGGACCTGTTGCTAGATGTGTTGAATCCACTCAATGAATCTGGTGACTTTTTTGGCCTCAGAATGAACATGGGAATATTGTTAATGTGTGGTTGTAAGAGGTAGTGCAACGTTAATGGGACCCAAGGGTTGGAATCCCAACCCCACCTAAAATGGGCTATGATCGTTGAAGTTATGGAGAGTGTTTTTGTAGTTGTGTTGAACATAGGGAAGAATCTCATCCCATGTACATGAATTCTTAGATTTGTACATGTGCAAGATGTGCACAATCATTTGATTGACAACCTATGTTTGTCCATCAGTTTGGGGCTGGAAAGTAGTGGATTTAGTGAGCTTGTGTCCAACAGTGACCAGATTCTTTACCAAAATGTGTTGAGGAACCTGTTGTCCCTATATCAGGTGATGGTCTGTGGTATCCAAAAATGGACCCACACCCATTCAAAGAAGAGCTTGGTAATATATGTCCCTCTGATGCTCTTATTGTAGGTTGTGATAATGGACATCTTTGAAAACCGATCAACTACCGGAAATACAAAATCAGTTATGTTCTTGGTGGACAGAAGGACATGCATGTAATCCATCGAGATTGATTCCCAAGGCCTCTCAGGAGTAGGAAGAGGGGTGTATAATCCTTTCTTCTTGATGGATGGCTTGGAAATGGAACAATAATTTCAAGATTTGATATACTTGCTGACGTCTTGTCGAAGTTTTGGACAATAAAAATATTTCTATGGAATGACCATAGTTTTCTCCACACCAAAATGTCCCGCCATCCAACTGTAGTGAACCTCCCAATTCATATTTTCACGCTCACTTGTGGGAACATAGAGGTGGACCAAATGGAATAATAGTCCATCCTGGCTATGAAAATTGGTGGCTCTGTCTCCTGTTCCCAAGAGATGATAGGTGGTGGAAAATTTATGGTCACGCTGATAAAGTTGGGGCCATTATACATCTTTCTACATGTTCTCTGGGTTGTTCCATTCCATCATACTTATCCACATATTTTTCCTCATGTTGTGTGCCAAATATGATGTCCAGTAACCTATTTCATTGATATCATTTATCGATCTTCTCTTTATGTGTACCCCACCATCATGTAGGTGTATCTTTTAAGGAAATATCCAAAACTGGTAACTTTTTTTTTTCAAAAACTTCTAATTCAAATTTTATTAAAAATTACTCTAAATAATTCTAAACATAAAAAGTGGGTAGTTCCCTTACCTCTGTACCAACCCATCTTAGTGCGTGTGTCATTATTGCACATCTTCTGGTGGATAACTCATGCAATCATTATTGCCAATTCTCTAATCTTTTTTCAGAGTCTCAAGAACAAGAACTAATACTTGTCCAAATAAGCATGCCATCTGCAATTGGGTTAACATAATCTTCTTCTTGTGCGGTAGTTCTATATTGGTTTATGTCTTCTGTAATGAAATTTTATGTCACAGTTTCTAGATACCTGCCTCCTAAAGGATCTAATGTCGAAATAACTTTGTATTCTCCTGATTCAAAGATCATATTTCTATTCTTCAGGTTGATAATAGTCTGGTTATCAAAATCCCAATCCATCCCCGAAAATGTTGGATATGGTGAAGTGTTATCTACTATGTCAATCACTTCAAAGTATTCCATTGTGTGCACTCCATGTAGATCTACTGGTATTCCCTTCAATGTACCAATTCGTACCACTCTATGCTGATTTTCTAGCTCAATTGAATAGGTGAAAATCCCAATGTAGGTTCTCCTATAGCATCCCATGTATTCTTAGTCAAAACATTTACTTCATACCCTAAGACTAGTATGATAACACCCATATTGAAATCTCCAATGTTTGCATTCAACCATAATTCGCTACTTGCTCTTCTCTTCATCTAAACATGATTAACTCTCTTGTTTTCTAATTTCATATCTTCTCCATAATTTCACTTTTATAATATACTTTGTAATACTTGTAAAGAGCTCTTATCATTCAACAACTTCATACAAAATCCCAAAATGTTTCTCAGATTACTTACTTGTTCTGATGGATGATCTCTACTGGTCTAATCAAACAGGTGAGGCATGTCATACATCGGTACATAATCTCCTGAATTTGTACCTGAAGTAGACACAATAATATCCTTCAAAATCTCTTGTCTATCTTCCTTGAATTTCTCCTTCTCTTTACACACATCCAATTTATGGTTCGGTGTTTCATTCTTTCTGACCCACTGGTAGTGGTCATGATCCTTCTTTGTTGCATCTTCTCTTGTCTTGGATCCACCTCTAGTAACTATGTTTATCTTCTTCCCATCCTATTCTCTTTTTTCCTTAACAATCCATTGAACATTTTGATTGTTCTGATTCCTTTTTTCTTGTATCTTTACCAGAAGTGTCATAAAGTCTTGTCTCATGGTCTATTTCATGAAAATACATACATGTAGTTGGTGGTTGTAGACAATCTCTTGCATAGTGTCCATGTTTCTGAAAGTTGTGACAAAATAATGGTCCTCTACCTCCTCCAAATCCTCTTCCTCCACAACCTCCTCCTCTAAAGCCTTCTCTATTTCCTTGATTGTCTCTACATGATGTATTATACTGTCCAGTGCCATATTTTACTGTGGTTGCGCATTAGTATATTGTGGTGGCGCTACACATTGTTGTGCATTTTTATATTTTGGAGGTGCTCCAAACTATTTCACGTTATTATACAGTGGTTGCGCTACAAACTGTTGAATGTTATTATACCGTGTCTGATGTGCAAGTTATCCTGTGATTAATTCATCCTGCACCCTATAAGTATATGATGTCCTCTCCTTCATTATTTCCAAGGTTCTACAATCCTTGTATTCATGTCCAACTAACTTGCAAAAATTACAAAATGTAGTCTTGGGCATTGTTTGATACTTTTTCATCACGGGACAATGATAAGGATCATGTCCATGTGTTCTACATATATCACACCATTCTCATCCTTTGGTTAAAGGATTCAACATTCTTTTCCCCAAGTATTGCACAAAGGTTGGACACTCATTCATATGATGACCTTCTATTATGAAAAATGTGCACTAGACATCTTCCCTCTTTTCCTTTCCTTTATTTTGATTCAACTGAAATGTCAGGTTCTTCATATATGCTCTCAGCTCTTCCACAACTATATATGTATGCTTGTATTGATTTTCCTCCAATTTCAAGGCTGCTTGTAAGGCCTCAGCCTGAGTTTGTAAATTTGTTTCCTCAATGGATACTTAAAATGTGCCAATAAAGAGTTAACAAATAAATGTTATGTTGCATATTTGTGATAGGATACTTCAAATTAACTTTTAGTATCTTGAACTTTTGATCACCTTCCCACACTAACTCACATGTCTTCTTTTTTATCTCTATCATCTCATTTAGGAACTGAGCCTATGAACTAGGTTGTTGAAATTCATTGATCAATGCCTTTTTCACATATGCAACAATTGTAGGAGTTCCTTGTGGACTTCTTACTGCGAGACCCATATACCATTATAATGTGCAGGCTCTGAATGTGATCACCATCTAATCCACTTTTGTATCTTCTTCTGTAATCTGCTTAGATACCCAAATCTTCTAAGAAATAAACAAATCCTTCTTTGGGTCCTTAGACCCTTCTCCAAGAAACTATGGTAACATAATAGTTGGATATACTCCTGCCATTGTGAATTTTGTTGTAATACCACCTCTGCACGGTGCAGATACTAGACTGTACTAGTTGAACTTATACTTCTTATTGAATTACCACTGGACCCTCATCATACTAAAATCCTTCTACTACTGATCACTTTCTTTCTAAATATTTATTCTTCTTCATATGTCTTAGTCGCACATGGGCTTCTAGGTTCCACACTAATTCAGATCTATAATGGAGAGCCTTCTTCTGCATTGGACCCTTGACTTCTAGCTTTCCTCTCATATGTGTCACCCAATATTTCCTCAATCTACCTCATCGCATGGAGATCCTCTACCTCTTCCACATCACTATCCAAGCCCTCTCGCTCAACTAATTCCCTCTTTTTCTTATTGATCTTATACTGGTAGGGTCTTCCACTACATGTCACTCCTTCTCTTTCCATTATCTCCTTGGTTTGTTCCTCATCCATCATAATGGGTTCCATTGATTCCTTCTTCTAGTCTCTATCCATATCCCTCTCCATATCTCAAATCTTCCTTAGTGCTTCCCCCATCTCCTTCATGTGTGCAAAGTGATTTACATGTTTGAATCCATTGTCATCACTCATTTATCATGTAATAGAATATTGATCGATGTGTAAAGTGACCTGATCTACATTCCTCTAGGTCCCTTCAGAAAATCATGCTTTGTAGTAGTGTAAGACTTTGCAGTATTGACTTCAAACTCAGTAATAAACCGTACAATAATATTGTCTAACCATAAATCCATTACGCGCGTGAATTTATTATTAACCCCTTTCAACCGTGTAATATTCTCAAAATTCCACTCTACTAGCCTTATCCAATTAGTTGGATGAGTATCCTTCAACCTCAATATCCACTTATACAACAACTATGGAAAATAACAAAAATATACCTCATGTAAATCAATAAACACATACCTCTATAAATAATGGTGTGGTGTGTACCTAGATATTCTATTGTCTTTTTGCACAAACTTGAGTTGTTTTGTCTCCAACCGTGTTTCAATACCTTGCTTAGTAGGGTTCCATGGCCTAAACATCCCCTTCTACCACTGCATTCTCTTCATCAAATCCCCTCTAGTCTGAGCTTCCAAGTTCCAACTAGAAACATAACCATTTGTTGGATGTATCAGATCACCCAGATTCTACCTTAGTTCTCCAACAAAACCCTAGAAACCATCGTCCCTTCTAGAGACCAAAAGGAAACACTATGCACACAGTGCATAACGAAGTCTCACCTGAGAAGACTTATGGGTGATTGCATGACCTAGATGTCTACAGTCATGGAAGGGATGATGCTCATGGTATTTTAGGCATACCTATACTGCAATTTTCATCATATATACCTTAACATAATTCGTATCTACCATTAAATTATCCTTTAACATTGATTTTTCAAGAAATAACATGTCTAATCTAGTGCGTGTTGCAAATTAACCTTAAAAGATTCATTCATTTATCCATTCATTCATCATTGACATGTCAAGTCAGTTGGTGTGCCTCATCATGTTCAAGGGAAGTTTCACTTCAAACCATCCATATACAGTATTTCCAGTTTCCATTTCCTATGTCATTCCATACTCATTCGATTCACCATATTACATCACTTTCATGTGTTAGTTTCATGTCGTTTATTCGGGATACATCAAGGCCCTCCTTCGACACATCTTTTTCTTTCAACTTCAACACATCATCTAGGAATTAGAATTAAAAAACATTTAGTACCTTGGGACCTATATGCCTCAATGGTAGGCCTCCTCACCTCCGACAATAGGTTTACATCATTGACCTTTGATCAAATGATTCCACAAATGTTCGACTTTAGCTCATTTATTCACATTTGCTGGAATGTACTAGGGTACCTTGGGAGTCATTGACATCACTAGTGATTTCCCTCACACTTGTTAATGGTTTACCTCAATGATTGGTAATCAAGTGGTTTCTACCATGTTCGAGATCAAAACATGGCTAGATTCATACCACATCGAGATTGGTATGAATACTCTGGGATGAGCATTCACTATGTTATCTTCTTTGCCTAGGCTATGAAGGAAATTATTTGAGATTTCTGATATATACATCGTCATATACATACACTTTGTGTTGATTTGTGGCTATGTTTTATCATCACGTAGATCCACTATGTTTTTTTCATGGCTATGATCAGTTCATGTAATGGAGGTATGGATCCACATTGTATCTTTGGTGGCCATACCCTTAGTCAATATCATCATGGATCCACAGTGTATTTATTGGCAGCCGTACCTTAAGTCATTTATTACCCAAGCATAGGTAAGCCTTCCTTGGGATTGAAACACATGATAAGCCTGCCTTGGGATTTCACTGACTGCATTTGACTACGAAGATTCATGGACCCAAAATCCATTCAATATATTTAGTTGTTTTCCATACCATTTTCTTTTGGTACCCTTGAAAGTCTTCGAACATAGTTATCATGCTCATACGATCTACTCAACTGTCAAATGTACCGAGCTAGTGATTGACTATGATATGAAAACCTAGTTTCCTTTTATAGGTACTAACACAAGTGACTACAAGGGGAATACTGCGGTACCTAGGATAGACATAAGACCCAAAATCTGTTCGAAATCCTATGATAACTGACCTCTCAGTGCCATTTCTTGTTCAAATAGTCCCTCTTTAGGTGACTACTCCTGATCATTGTCTCATTATGAAACTAGATATGGAAGCAAATGATGTTTCCTCTACCAGTAGTACTCATAATCACATCCCAAACGTAGGTGGAGGGGGAACCATGCCCCCTCCCCCACCTTCTGCTACAAGGAATACCTCATACCAAGTGACTACGGGGGGAATACAGTTGTACCTAGGATAGACGTTGGACCACACTTTAGAAAGTATACCCAAAGGGTGTTTCCGTGTTCGAGTTACACTTACATCAGTAAGTTTCTCTATTGTTTGTTTGTTTAACTCTTATTCCTTCTTTTCTCTCATTTTCTTGATTTATCTTTAGGGAATTTGTAGTGTGTGCTTTGTTATTCTCCCTAGATTTACCTTAGAGTGTTGGTTTATTATTTGAAAAAGTGGACGATCAACAATTCCTCCATTCACGCAATATCCAAGGTCTCCCGTGGGTAACTACAAAGCCACCCCCACAACCGTTGAGGCGAAGGTTAGATCAAGAAGGTTCTTTCGAAGCTACCGGGCCATAAGAAATTGTGCCTGATCCTATTCCTATAGGAGACACTCTTACACCAAAGGTAACCCACATTTCATACCTCAAATCAGAATTATTTGTTAGGCCCTAGAACCCTATGATAATTGACCTTTCAACGTCAATTCTTGTTCAGATAGTCCCTCTTGACTTGACTACTCCTGATGGTCATCTCATAAGGTGACTGGATATGGAAGAAAATGATGTTTCCTCTACCAGGATTCCTCATAATCCCATCCCAAACGTAGGTGGAGGGGCACCATGCCCCCTCCCCCACCTTCCCCTACAAGGAATACCTCTTGTCAAACACCTACCACTTTTGGCAATGGCACTGTATCTATTATGACTTTGACCACTGTTCATACTTTGACCATACAAAACATGTCTTACTCTTATTTCTAATATGGGATGTCGCATTTTGACACGAGTTTGAATTTAAACTACTCCACTTTACATATTGTTCATTAGATCTCTAACTTCTTTCTCTTCTTGGGTTGACCTAGGTTCAGATCTCAACAGGTTTCCAACAAAACCCTATAAAACTATCGACCCTCCTATTAAACCAGAAGGAAATGCTTCGCACATAGTGAAAAATGTAGTTTCACTCAAGATAGATCTATGGGTGACTGCAATACCTAGGTGTTTGAAGTCTAGGAATGACTGGGGATCTAGGATTATGTTCTTCCTTCTTCATGCATTAACCTGGTTCTTGATTTAAGTATTTCTAGGATTCATTCATCTTTAGCATTATGCATGCATGCTAATACATATAGTTAATAATAAATTTGTAAGATAATAATTAACATATGGTAAGAATTCAATAAAAATTACACATAACACAATTTTTACTATGGTTCACCCCCTCCTGGGGCTACATCCACAAAGATCTGGATTCTCTGCTCTTTTAATTAATATTATGTAAAATGTAGTGTTGTGTGCATTACATCTCAACAATACAATCAATATCATGGAAAAAATCCTTTATGATGTGGACTAGGTCACACCAGCCTCCTCAACCTACAACCTAACCCTCAAGGATTCTCTTATTCGACTCCTCTACAAGACTCATTTTGCTTGACAAACTAGATCATCTTCTACTACAACCAACCTATGAAAACAACAACACCAACTTACCAACCTCTTCTATAGAACTTATAGGTACTTATTTATACTATTTTATAGGCTTATAACCATTACAATCCTTAACAAAAACCCTAACCATATCATGGTTAGGCTTTCCTACCTCCTGGGCATGTGGATTTTCCTCTTGCATGTTGCTTTTCTTATTTTTCTGCATGTTGCTTTCTTTCTAGTTGTTGCGCATGCTCCAAAATTAGGAATTCCTTTCCAAAAATAGTTTTTTCCTAAGAATTGGTTTGAGATCAACATGCCCCCAACATTGACATCTAGCTTATCCTGAGCCACTCAGGCAGTGCATGCTCACTAAACAACCTTTGCCAAGCTGTGAAATTTTCCTTCTAATTCTTCCCCTTTTTCTCTAACTTGCACAACTTTCTCTGTAATATCTTCTACCCTTTTTGTTGTGATATGTTCCTTGAAAGACTCTGCACTCTCAACATGATTCTGAGCCATTCTTCTCTTTTCCTTCTTGTGTTCTGAAATTATTTTTACTACTTTCTCCTGGAGAGGTTCAAACTGGGTTTGCCTAGCCTACTTGTTGTTCTGGGCAACCTTTAATAATGTCTGAAGGGTTTTCATCTCATGTGCGCCCTTCAATCACTCTATAATTCTCATGGAATTTTCTGGTTTCTTCAGCTCTTGGATTGCAGTTTTGATCTCCTCTTTTTGCC
>JZKD02S1798897.1:0-28085 GCA_000966675.3 Picea glauca
ACCATGGAAATCTTCTGCTTGTAGTCAGAAAGGGTCATTAACTTATCATTTAGAACCCACATACCAGGAAGACCTTTCTTCTGCAACGCCTCAATATTGTTGAAGAATATTTGGAACTTGATATCCATGTTCTAGGATTTCTCCTCCAGCTACAACATTAATCCTTGTTTGGTCAGAACTCTTTTGACCTCGAGGATAGTTTTTGTTCTGTCTTCAACTTTCAGGTCTTCGATCTCTTTCCTAGTTTTTGAATTCAGAAACTTAATGATTTCATTAGCTTCTATGGGAATTTAACCCAACTCTCCTTTTATATTGTCGATGGTTTGCCTACTCCTCAACACCAGTTCATGTTGCTCAAAAATGATTTGCACCATGGGCCATATTTTGTTTATGGATTTGGAGATATCTGTCCAAATGTTCTCCTTAGACTTTGCTACTGTTTTTCCTCCCACTGTTTGTTTCTGAAGCTACTGTATTTCCTGCTTGAGATTTTTCGATGCTTGCCTCTTAATGTTGTAGCTTGTCTGGTAGGAAGAATTAAGCTCCTGGAGATTGTCAACCTCCTTTTTCAATCTGTTGATTTATGTTCCTTGTAGGGTCATCTACTCCATTGATTTTGCTAGCTCGACATATTTTTCCAGGGCTGTCAGTGGGGTGGCTGATGGAATTTCTGCTATAGTGGTTGTTGATACAGTTGATGTGCTAACTCCTCCAAGAGGAACTGCACTCAGTGGAATGAATTCCATAGGTGTTGATTTTTCCTTCTCCTTCAACAACCTTTCCAATTCTACCTCCATTTCCTTTATCTATGTGTTCTATTCCATGATTAGATTTAGCAATTCCTCTTTTTCCCCTTTTATCTCAACTATCTCTTTGGCCTGTGGGTATTCTGTAGCTGGAAATTTCAGTTGCTTCCTCAGAGATGCAATGTCAACATTATTTTTCTTGAGCAGTTCCTCAGCTGCTTTCACATTTGAGGGGTCATACCCAATCTTGAGAACCAAATCTTCTAAGGATTTTAACCTGTTGTCCTTTGCGAAAGAGAATATTTTTTCCAGTTTCAATTGGGTCTGAACATTGTTCAGAGAGACATGTAATCTCGCAGCAGTATTGGAAGCATGGGCCAATGTGGAGAATAACATTTCTCTAGTCTTCCTGAGTAGATCGATCTAGTCAGCGGGATGAACTTGTTTGGCATCAAATTCAAGAGTTGACCTTTTGTAGTTAGTGATCACTTTGGGTTGAGGAACATGTGCTTGCAGAAACTCCATGTGAATTCTTCCCTTCTCTATATCAAAAGATGATAACAGTCTGTGTTGTGCTATGGACGTTTGCTTTTAGAACTGAGCATAGGTGTTTTTGGTCAACATCTGGTTTTTCTTCTTAATCAAATCATATTTTTAAAAAATGCTCATCTTTATAGATCCCTGTGGAGGTTGAGTGATCATAGTGGTATCAGTCTTCTTCTTTGAGGAAGAATTAGACATCATCTGATGTCTGCTTGAAAGAAGTGGTGTACATTCTCCCTCGATTACCTTGGTATACTGGGTCTCTTCCTCTCCAGAACTGTGAGTAGTGTGGGTGGTTTTAGGCCTTTTAGTGTATACCTGAAAATCCTTTGTTGACAATTCAATGATTGAAGGAGAGACCTCCTTCCTTGGTATTTTATTCTTTGGTACCTGTGGGGTGGTAGTCTGTGAAATCATGGTTAAGGGAGATTATTGTTCAGTGTCTTCCAGGGTGTTCACCTCCCACTTTTTCTGGTTCACATATTTCTCAATTTATGGTGTGAGTGTGTGAGAATATGGAGAATTTTTGTTCTTCGATCTCATCTCTGCAATGAACCCACATGGATCATAGTGCCAAGTGAAACTGGTACTGAATTTCATTTCCTTTAATATTTTATCTGCCTCTTCCCCAACAACTCGACTATTGCAGATAAAAGGTCCTATCTACCCTTTTATTCTCATCTGTTGTTTCTTCTTCAGAGATACAAAATGTAGGTCATCTGAATTTATCATTTCTCTAATATACTCCAGGGTGAATATCCTAACAGGAAAATATGTGGGCAATTTGTATGGAGATAACTCGCACCCATATACCCTGATTCTATGTGATTTTGATAGAGGAACCAATGTCCAATCTTGGCGAGGTCCGAGAGGTGTAAGATTCTTTAGGCCTCCTCATTTATCCTCAGTTCTAGTCTTCCACTAAGCATGCTCACCACTTGATGGTAAAACTGCTCAACAAACTGTTTGAAATCAAACTCTGTAGAATTTCTTCTGAGCAACGAAGTCCAAGTGGTTACAGCCTATGGTTTTTCGTCCTAGTCCATTTTATGCATAGGGAAAGATAGTCTGTTTGCTTGAAAGAAGGTGAACATGTAGGCCAGTATAGAAGAGTACCAGAACATGCCCTCTGTGGTGAATTTGAACAACTGATCATGGATGTTCTTGGCCAGAAAGGTGATATAATCGAACTGGATGTTGGCCTTTTCTTCAGCAGCAAATTTGGATAGGAAACCCAATATGGGTTCATCCACCCGTTCATCTAAAAAATATCCGAGCAGACCACATAATGATGAAATAATTTGGTTGCCCCTTTCTGAAAATATGGAGGAGTGGTAAGGGGTATTTTTATTGGGGAATTGGGCATCGTGGGGGAGGAACAACTTAAAAATATGCTCTCTTCGGGGAAATGACAGGTTCTGGTACATTTCTGTTAGACTTTCAATGGTGAAGGGAGAACGAGATTTGGGTCTAGGTATTTGTATCATTTAATCAATGGCCTTGGGTGTGATGGAGAAAACAGTTTCTCCAGAAGATGATACTATGGCTCTCTGATCGGGGAGGTAATATGCTTGACATTTGAGGGAGAACTTTGGAAAATGGTGGACTTGCAGAAATAGATACAGAGGGAGATTGGACTCCCAAATCCCAATCTCATCGCTTTGATCTATGAAGGTATATTTAAACCATGTTTTCAATTCCGCAAAGTTGAATTCGCACCTGGTCTCTGTGATCAAGTAATCTTTGTCAGCTAATGGAATCCGATCGAGATTGACAGGAGGTGGGAGGAAAGGATTTTCCTCAACTTTTGATCTTTTGGATTTTGGCGCCATTTATTCAACATGTACATGCACACTGAAACTAAACGTTAGTAAGTAATGACTATGGCTGGGAAATTGGTTGCAAAGGCGAGGAAAATGAGTTTTTGGTGTGTAGAGAGTGTGAGGTGGTGCGTGAATGGTAGAAATAGGGTTAAATTTGAGTAAACGGGTAATCATTGGGTGTGGGGGACAGGTCAGCAGACTAACAGGTATGTTAGCCTGTAATAAATGGCCAATGGATCAATTGAAGTGTGAGGTGGCAAGTGAACGATGGGTGACGGGTGTACCAAGATGACATGGAGGGTGGTGATTGGAAGATAAATGAGTGAGACATGACTGGTAATGGGTGAATGGAGGGGACAAGTTGATGGAGTTATGATACAGGACTTGTAAGGAGGGTAGTGGGATGTGACATCATGAGGCAGCGGTGGTATAGGAATACCGGTATGGCAATATGTTGGAGGGGGGATGTGGCGGTAACTGGTTTGGAGTGAGGGAGTCAGACTCCATATGATGTTGACATGTTAGGATGGGGCCTGTCAGGTAAAACCACCNACCATGGAAATCTTCTGCTTGTAGTCAGAAAGGGTCATTAACTTATCATTTAGAACCCACATACCAGGAAGACCTTTCTTCTGCAACGCCTCAATATTGTTGAAGAATATTTGGAACTTGATATCCATGTTCTAGGATTTCTCCTCCAGCTACAACATTAATCCTTGTTTGGTCAGAACTCTTTTGACCTCGAGGATAGTTTTTGTTCTGTCTTCAACTTTCAGGTCTTCGATCTCTTTCCTAGTTTTTGAATTCAGAAACTTAATGATTTCATTAGCTTCTATGGGAATTTAACCCAACTCTCCTTTTATATTGTCGATGGTTTGCCTACTCCTCAACACCAGTTCATGTTGCTCAAAAATGATTTGCACCATGGGCCATATTTTGTTTATGGATTTGGAGATATCTGTCCAAATGTTCTCCTTAGACTTTGCTACTGTTTTTCCTCCCACTGTTTGTTTCTGAAGCTACTGTATTTCCTGCTTGAGATTTTTCGATGCTTGCCTCTTAATGTTGTAGCTTGTCTGGTAGGAAGAATTAAGCTCCTGGAGATTGTCAACCTCCTTTTTCAATCTGTTGATTTATGTTCCTTGTAGGGTCATCTACTCCATTGATTTTGCTAGCTCGACATATTTTTCCAGGGCTGTCAGTGGGGTGGCTGATGGAATTTCTGCTATAGTGGTTGTTGATACAGTTGATGTGCTAACTCCTCCAAGAGGAACTGCACTCAGTGGAATGAATTCCATAGGTGTTGATTTTTCCTTCTCCTTCAACAACCTTTCCAATTCTACCTCCATTTCCTTTATCTATGTGTTCTATTCCATGATTAGATTTAGCAATTCCTCTTTTTCCCCTTTTATCTCAACTATCTCTTTGGCCTGTGGGTATTCTGTAGCTGGAAATTTCAGTTGCTTCCTCAGAGATGCAATGTCAACATTATTTTTCTTGAGCAGTTCCTCAGCTGCTTTCACATTTGAGGGGTCATACCCAATCTTGAGAACCAAATCTTCTAAGGATTTTAACCTGTTGTCCTTTGCGAAAGAGAATATTTTTTCCAGTTTCAATTGGGTCTGAACATTGTTCAGAGAGACATGTAATCTCGCAGCAGTATTGGAAGCATGGGCCAATGTGGAGAATAACATTTCTCTAGTCTTCCTGAGTAGATCGATCTAGTCAGCGGGATGAACTTGTTTGGCATCAAATTCAAGAGTTGACCTTTTGTAGTTAGTGATCACTTTGGGTTGAGGAACATGTGCTTGCAGAAACTCCATGTGAATTCTTCCCTTCTCTATATCAAAAGATGATAACAGTCTGTGTTGTGCTATGGACGTTTGCTTTTAGAACTGAGCATAGGTGTTTTTGGTCAACATCTGGTTTTTCTTCTTAATCAAATCATATTTTTAAAAAATGCTCATCTTTATAGATCCCTGTGGAGGTTGAGTGATCATAGTGGTATCAGTCTTCTTCTTTGAGGAAGAATTAGACATCATCTGATGTCTGCTTGAAAGAAGTGGTGTACATTCTCCCTCGATTACCTTGGTATACTGGGTCTCTTCCTCTCCAGAACTGTGAGTAGTGTGGGTGGTTTTAGGCCTTTTAGTGTATACCTGAAAATCCTTTGTTGACAATTCAATGATTGAAGGAGAGACCTCCTTCCTTGGTATTTTATTCTTTGGTACCTGTGGGGTGGTAGTCTGTGAAATCATGGTTAAGGGAGATTATTGTTCAGTGTCTTCCAGGGTGTTCACCTCCCACTTTTTCTGGTTCACATATTTCTCAATTTATGGTGTGAGTGTGTGAGAATATGGAGAATTTTTGTTCTTCGATCTCATCTCTGCAATGAACCCACATGGATCATAGTGCCAAGTGAAACTGGTACTGAATTTCATTTCCTTTAATATTTTATCTGCCTCTTCCCCAACAACTCGACTATTGCAGATAAAAGGTCCTATCTACCCTTTTATTCTCATCTGTTGTTTCTTCTTCAGAGATACAAAATGTAGGTCATCTGAATTTATCATTTCTCTAATATACTCCAGGGTGAATATCCTAACAGGAAAATATGTGGGCAATTTGTATGGAGATAACTCACACCCATATACCCTGATTTCTATGTGATTTTGATAGAGGAACCAATGTACAGTCTTGGCGAGGTCCGAGAGGTGTAAGATTCTTTAGACCTCCTCATTTATCCTTAGTTCTAGTCTTCCACTAAGCATGCTCACCACTTGATGGTAAAACTACTCAACAAACTGTTTGAAATCAAACTCTGTGGAGTTTCTTCTAAGCAACGAAGTCCAAGTGGTTACAGCCTGTGGTTTGCCGTCCTAGTCCATTTTATGCATAGGGAAATATAGCCTGTTTGCTTGAAAGAAGGTGAACATGTAGGCCAGTATAGAAGAGTACCGGAACATGCCCTCTGTGGTGAATTTGAACAACTAATCATGGATGTTCTTGGCCAGAAAGGTGATATAATCGAACTGGATGTTGGCCTTTTCTTCAGCAGCAAACATGGATAGGAAACCTAATATGGGTTCATCCACCCGTTCATCTGAAAAATATCCGAGCAGACCACATAATGATGAAATAATTTGGTTGCCCCTTTCTGAAAATATGGAGGAGTGGTAAGGGGGATTTTTATTGGGGAATTGGGCATCGTGGGGGAGGAACAAATTAAAAATATGCGCTCTTCGGGGAAACGACAGGTTCTGGTACATTTCTGTTAGACTTTCAATGGTGAAGGGAGAACACGATTTGGGTCTAGGTATTTGTATCATTTAATCAATGGCCTCGGGTGTGATGGAGAAAATAGTTTCTCCAGAAGATGATACTATGTCTCTCTGACCGGGGAGGTAATGTGCTTGACATTTGAGGGCGAACTTTGGAAAATGGTGGACTTGCGGAAATAGATACAGAGGGAGATTGGACTCCCAAAGCCCAATCACATCGCTTTGATCTATGAAGGTATATTTAAACCATGTTTTCAATTCCGCAAAGTCGAATTCGCACCTGGTCTCTGTGATCAAGTAATCTTTGTCAGCTAATGGAATCCGGTCGAGATCGACAGGAGGTGGGAGGAAAGGATTTTCCTCAACTTCTGATCTTTTGGATTTTGGCGCCATTTATTCAACAGGTACATGCACACTGAAACTAAACGTTAGTAAGTAATGGCTATGGCTGGGAAATTGGTTTCAAAGGCGAGGAAAATGAGTTTTTGGTGTGTAGAGAGTGTGAGGTAGTGCGTGAATGGTAGAAATAGGGTTAAATTTGAGTAAACGGGTAATCATTGGGCGTGGGGGACAGGTCAACAGACTAACAGGTATGTTAGCCTGTAATAAATGGCCAATGGATCAGTTGAAGTGTGAGGTGGCAAGTGAAGGATGGGTGATGGGTGTACCAAGATGACATGGAGGGTGGTGATTGGAAGATAAATGAGTGAGACATGACTGGTAATGGGTGAATGGAGGGGACAAGTTGATGGAGTTATGAGACAAGACTTGTAAGGAGGGTAGTGGGATGTGACATCATGAGGCAGCGAGGTATAGGAATACTGGTATGGCAGTATGTTGGAGGGGGGTTGTGGCGGTAATTGGTTTGGAGTGAGGGAGTCAGACTCCATATGATGTTGACATGTTAGGATGGGGCCCGTCAGGAAAAACCACCCATATCGGACCCCCCCCCCCAACGTTAAAGGTAGGACGATCGGGTGGGTCCGACATATCCTACTAACTGTAGATCCAAGCGCCGCTAGATCCACCATCGATTTATGCGCTCACTTTAGTCTTTATATCAGACCCCCCCCACCCACCGTTAAAGGTAGAACAGTCGGGCAGGTCCAAAATTTGTTGTCCACCATTGATATAAGTGCCGCTAGATCAGTCATTGATCTTAGCACACTCTTTATTCACCATATCGGACCCCCCCACCGTTAAAGGTAGAACGATTGAGGGGGTCCAGAATTCACTGTCCATCATTGATATAAGCACCTCTAGATCAGTCGTTGATCTTAGCATGCCCTTTATTCTCTGGGCATGAACCAAAAATGTGTAGTGCAAACTTAGGACATTTCTCTTTTTGTGGGTTGTTTGATACTTCCCTTTGCTTTTTGTCACCAGGTGGTTACGAAACACACCTCAAACATCAAAATCATGGATTTCATTAAAGATCAAGCATATTTATTGAAGGAAAAACTAGATAGCCTATGTCCTAACCTACCTAACTAAACATTTATCCTATATTAGACTGTTGGGATAAGGAATTACTCTACCCTGGGGCTATTTGATCAAAATTGAACAATTTCATCAAATTTATTCACTAGCTAACCTAACTACTTGGCTAAGATTAAACAGTTTATCCAGGCATATTCACTAGACCTATCAACATAAATTCAAAGAGACTTAACCTTAATTAAACTGTATGGCTCAATTCATTATTATTGCATGGGGATTTTATCCATTTTCTTTTATTCCCCCTTTTATTCTTTTTCTCATTTTTTCTCATTTTTTATTTTCTCTCTTTTCTTTCTTTTGAAAATAACTTGCAGGAATGAAATATTATTTGCAAGACAACATATATCAATAGTGAAAATGTTTCCAGTCACCAGATGATCCTATAAATTATAGGGTTATAACACTAGTTAGATATATGGAAAAAATAGGATGCTAGAATTCATTATTTTCTATTAAAGAAAGTTTGGACCTCCCCACTTGTATAGTGGTTGGGGACTTTAACACTATTTTGTACAGTTCATAGAAAAGGGGGGGAAGCATTGTGCATGGCCCATGTGAGAAAAGGGAGGACCTAATTATAGATTGGGATTTAATGGATATCAAACCAATGGAAGGGAAATATATGTGGAGAGACAAGCACTCAGGATCAGGTCACATTGTTTCTCGACTCGACCGATTCCTAATTCATAGAAACTATCTCCTCTCTCATCTCTCAATCACCTCCAGAATTATCCCATCAACACTTTCTGATCATAAGCTAATTGTTCTTTTTATGGAACCTCCTCATAATTTTAGATATATACCTTTTCATTTCAACCCACTTTGGTTATATCATGAGGAAGTCATTTCTCTCATCAAATAAACTTGGAAAAATCTTATTCATCGCTCACCAAAATTTGTCTAGGAAAGTACACTCTACTCTATAAAACAATCCTTAAAATTCATGGCCAAATATTCATTTATCCCTCCCCAATAGGAAAGGATTAACAAACTTAATGATCTAGAAAGGATTCAACAGTCAATTGAGGAGAAGGAGGTAATGGCCTCTACTTTGCAATTGGAAAGAGAGGCATATAAAAAACTAGATGCATCTTTTCAAAAAGAAGAAGAAGAATGGAAATTGAGATCACATAGTTCATGGCTTCGATCAAGAGATAAAAATGAAGCTATCTTCCATAAACAATTCAAATCAATAAGTCAAAAAAATACAGTAAGAAAAAATCAGCTAGATAATAGTCACTTGGTCGAAAGTTTTGAGCAGGTAAAAGAGGCGACCAAGCAACATTTTGAAAAAATATATTCACGGGAGGATGAGGAAGGAATACAATCAATTCTTCAATAAATGTTGGAGAATGTTCCTCCAAACATCTCTAAAGAGGAAAATGAATCCATGTTGGGGAAAATAATAAAGGAGGAAATTATTCAAGCATTATGGAATCTAGAGCAAGACAAAACCCATGGCCTAGATGGAGTTTCTATCTATGTTTTCAAAGATGTCTAGGAGACACTTAAGTTTGATTTGAAAATGATGTTAAACTATACATTAAAGAAGGAAAAAGTGGGAGGTGCTACAAACTCTACTTTTTTGAATCTTATCCCCAAGGAGGTAAATTCTTCAACATTTAATTGTTTCCACCCTATCTATCTATGTAACTTGGCTTACAAAATCATCACCAAAATCATTGAAAATATGATAGGACCTTTAATATATAATTAATTTATGAAAATCAAGGTGGAGGCAGATAATTGATAACATCATTTTGGTCCATGAGGATATTTATAATAGTAGTGCAAACAAGGAGAAAGGATTGGTAATTAAATTGGATATGACAAATTCCTTTGACTAGGTAAGGTATTGTTTTATTTTTGTCATGTTAAGGAAGTTTGGCTTGAATGAAGTATTTATTGATTGGATCAAATCTTGCATTGGCTCCCCTTAGATCATTGTTACGAGGAAAATCTCGCTATGGCTAGGGTGAACCACAACAGATGGAAATGACTGCAGAAATCAAATCTATCCCAAAAATATGCTATATAAACCAATGTGCAAGGGAGATAAGAAACATGCCTACCTCGTCCAGATGTTCGATGATGTCCATCGTTGGGTTCTTTGACCCAAAGATATATAACTGCAACAAGTTCTCAACAAACAAGCAAAAATAATCATATGGCGGCAATATAAAAGTTTAGCACATTATATAGCATAATCCATCAATATACATAAAAAATATGCCCATGGATAATAAATCATATATTTAAAAGATATTAATTGGATGGGAAAGGAGTATTTATATTAATAAATGATTAGCAGAAGTGAAAACATTTTAGACTTCCGTGTCAACACGGTTTGGAACCGAGAAACTAAGTTCCTTCCAGCTGGGCCTCCACCACTTCAATCCTCCACCAAAGGAAATCTCATAGAAGGGAGACAATGAGGTTCTCCATCAATAAGGGAAGATATTGGGGGCTAAAAAATGTTTTCAGACTTAAAGGAAAAAGGGATGCAGACTCAATATGAAGTAAATAATATCTCTAGAGTAACTTTGCTCTCAAAGTTGAATTATCTCCCTTTTCCATAACTTGGAATTGGCTTCTTTATAGCCTTCAAAATGAAACTGAAGGGCTGAGTCAGAACGTTTCCAGTATATGGAAGGGCAAGGATCAAAGATCTTTTGTCGTGACATGGAAACCTGAAATTTAATTTTCATTTTCTGGCACAAATCCCGATGTACATGGGCTGTAATGGAGCAGCCTGCGTATACACTTGCTGTATAGTGTGAAAGATGCATACAAGTGGAAAATTTGTATTTTTGTCTCTGGATTTTAGTAACAATAAAGATAAATCTACATAGGGAAATGGAATAAGGTCCTCTCTGCAAGATTTCATAGGGTGAGGAAAATCTTTCTCTAATAGATACCCCCTAATGTGTGAGGTGAGAGGAGTATCTACGATGGCCGAAATACATTATAAATAACCCAGAAGTGGAGTGGTAGGGAACCAACTGGATGAACTCAGTCTCTCATTACATTCTTCACTGACTTTGCATACATGGCTTCCAATAAAATTTGACTGCAAATCCATGTGAAAATATACCAAACAAGTGTTTATGGCCATGAATAGGAAGATACCAATGCGGTTACATGCCAATATTTGTCATAGTCATGAACAAGGCCCACCCGAACCAGTCTCAAAACCAATCTGAAGATATTTGTATACCATGGAATATAATCTGATCTCCCATGATCACTACAGACATATAGGTACTGGTCCAATGAAAAGGAAGCAACAACTCAAGAAAGTTGTGGCCACATAGTGATGTCTTCAAGTCTTCTACACAATCTGCTAAAGGTGTAAATATACATCATGTGAATAAAGGATTTGAGGCCGAACATGATGAGACATCATTTGATTACCGGTCATTGATGTATACCGTTAACAAATGTGAGACAACCTATCGATAATGAAAGTAGGTATCAAGGCATCGAGTACATTCTTACAAGTGTGAATAGAGGATTCAGTGTCGAACACCTGAAGAATCCATCGATCAAGAGAGATTGATGTATTCCCAACTATCGATGGTCAGAGAGCCTACCACTGATGACTGCAAGCCTCAAGGTACTCATAAGAATCAAGGCCCTATTTCCATAATAAATGGGTTGAAGTCGATGGAAAGAGATCCACTGAAAGGAGAGAATTAAGGAATATCTCATCAGTCAGCATGAGGTACAAAGCAAGAGCTTCATGATTTGGTGGAAATCAGATGAAGAACATGTTCACGAACCAACAACCCTATGCATCTTTTGCATGTGTCAAGTGCAAGCCGTACAGAAAAATGACCCTCTGAATAACAACCAATGATGAAAACTACTGACAAAGGCAAGGAAACCACCAATAAGGCTAATGGAATCCAATACATTGCATGAATCCCAATGTGTGAATAGATGTCTTGTCGTCGAACACAAGGGAAACCACCCAATCAATTACCAATGATGAAATGTCGACTATTGGGTTCAAGGTTACCTACCAGTGATGAAAGTAGGGCTAGGGTGCACGATAGGACTACAATATCATGTGATTCTGAGACAAACTGAGGGTATGGCCTACATGCAAAGTCAAGAGTTCTAAGGAGTGGCCAACACAAGTTGATAAAATTCCTTTGAACAAGAGCATTAGACATATGGAGGACTTCGACAACATAGACCTAGTGATGAAACCATGAGATGTAGGAGGCATCAATAAAATTCTCTATAGGGACTGGAAGAGTAACTAGTCGATAGAGAAGACTCTGTAATGAACTAAGCTTCCTAAGGCCATGCTAATCACAAAAATATGATGATGAATGGACTCAAATAAATTTGTTCTCTGTTCAAATGCGACACGACTATTGTCGATACAAGATAATACTCCCTTCTCACCTGTCTTTTTTTTTTTTTCATAGAAAAATGAATGCTATGATACAGAGGAGGAAACGAGTGTCGCAAGTAAGCAAAACTAGTTCTAGTAGTGGAACATACCTATGCTCAATGCAGGGAAGTGCATGTGGGAAATGGAAACTCAGGGGAATGTTCCCTCCTGGGTATAGGGTGTCAAATTGCGAAGGATATAAACAAGGTTGTGCTTGGTTGAGGATGAAAAATTGCTGAGGCAAACGATTTATAATGCAAAGTGAGAACCGAATATAGGCTCGATACTGCAAGCAATTGCATGAGATGCAATCACAACTTAACGCCAAAAAAATGTCATTTTTTATTTCTTTTAGTCTAGTTGGCGTGAAAAAGGGATAACCTTGTGCCAAATAGACATCTTTTCAAAAACAATTTTATGAGTGTGAAAGAGACAAGTTCACTCGAAAATATTTTCACTTTTTGATAACGAGTAAGAAAAGAGCTTGACTGAGAATCATGACCTTTCAAGTCCAATTTAACGAGTGTGAAAGGGACAAATAACTCAACAATATTTTTTTTTTTTGAAAGAGTCAGAAAAGAGCTTAACTTGGACTCGTTTGGGAGATTCTAGGCGGAAACTCCAGGGGGAGGCCAAGGCTCCCATGCAAAACTTCTGTGGAATGTCAGTATCTTACGAATAACTGACAAAACCTTAGGAAAACCCAAAGCTCACCAATTCGAGGAGGATCAATAAATAACATAATATATAGTTTATGTGATGGCTCAGATAATTTCTCTTACTAGAAAAGACATAGGCGGGGGCATTGGATACCCCACAAGGCCATCCCAGTCAAAGGTGATTTCCTCAAAACCTAGAGGGAGAGGACTAGGTGAAAGAAAAAATCTCTCTCGTTTAGAAGGTGAAGGATTAGGAATGATGATGACATGATTAAAGGATACATCACCCTCCACAAGGAGAGAAGGATTGACCAGAGATGGTACTGGTATGACCACTTCTTCAACTCTGGGTTGAAGAGGATGCATAGTAACAGGGATAGGGGACACATCACCCTCGACAATGGGGGTGAGGTCAGGAGAGGAATGTGGCGGCCTTACTACCATGTCAATCAAAGGAGAAACATGATGTGGGGAAACCATAGATGACTCAGAATATAAAGGTCCCTTAGGTGATCCCCACGCTGCTGGTATCTCAACTGTAGTTGGACATAGACGAGTAAGGTGATATTCTTCACAGGTCTTGCAAAGGAACTTAGATTTATGTCTGAGATGTCTAGGTTTATCAATGCCCCCAATGGTGTTCACAATGGCTGGTGACATACTCTCAACATGATAGGTTGAGGTGGGAGAGTGACCTCCTACATGATGTACAAAGGTTGGAGATATGATATGGATGTGAATCGTGGCAATGAGAGTGGTGCCCCTAGCATGACTAGCAGTGGATGGGTGTGGGTTGTCAACATGACTTGTGGAATTTGTTGACCCATATCCAACATGACTGGCAGAGGTTGGTGACAGAGCTCTAGTATGACTTACAGTGACTGGGCTAGCAATGGGCTATGACATTTTATACCAAAGTCTGGGGAAAGATTGACTTTGAAACATTGCAGGCTAGGAAGGGTCCTGGTTTACCCCCTCTCCCTGTCCGAAAAAGTAGTATCCTCTGTTTAATTGATTCAAAATAGTCTGAATGGGCATCATCACTTAAGTCTGCATAGAGACGAAAGTAGGATAAGGACTATTCAAGTGAGGATATATGTTTCCCCCTTGTGAAGGGGTTTCGTGAAGCAGGTAGCCCGAACCGTAAAAATGATTCTCCCTATATGAAACAATTGGGGATACATGAGGACTCATCATGGGAATAATGTTCAAAGTAACCGACATGGAGGATGAAGGATACATGGATGGGGTGTAATAAGTAGGAAAAATTCCCATCTGATTATTGGCTCCTGATAGAGAATAGCTAGGACTTGATCCGTAAGAGGGGAGGTTCCAACCTCCTCTCGTAAAATAAGGTTGAGGGACATGACTCATATCAAATAAAGACATAGGAATTGAGGCCATGGTGCCCCCAGATCCAATGCTAGGATTCATATAAGTGGAACAGGGAGAGAATTTCAAAGGTGAAGGCATATCAACAGGAGAATGACTAGAGACCCAAGGCGTGAAATGAGTACCATAGTTCTGCATACCATTATGAAAAATGGAAGGACTTGTCCCCATGACAGGAGCATGCATAATGGGGTAGGCAGTGGTGAATGAAGGAGTCAAAGTAACTCCACTATCCATGATAAAGATAACTCAGTATAAACTCTTAAGTCCAACTAGTGATCAAAGAGCACACCAAAAGTCAAACGACCAATATGCATGCAAACAGGGTAAAGTGGCTGAGTGGCCTCTCTCCCTAAACAAGGTATGTCTCGCCCAAGAAGGGCCTGAGTCTCCCTGCTAAAGATTGGAGGTAAGAAAATCAGATATAAGGGGCCTTGTGGGCTTAACAACCAGTTGATCAAATCCCTCCAGAGAGGTAATACCCCATAAAGGTTGTGTGTTCTTTGACCCTTATCTGACCCATGGTACCTGCAGAATAACCCTTGCAAGTAACCTATGAGACACCTAAGTCAAGTAACTAATAAACCATTGTATAATCGATGCACAAGAGAGTAGTCATAAGTCAGACCCACCGTATGGGAAGGGTAGCAAAGATCGAAACCTTGAAAGCACCGCCTCTCATGGAGGTAAGGGTACTAACACGATCCCCAAATATGAATAGATACCCAGAAATATCTCTAAATCTAGGAAGGTATCGGGGGTGTTAGCAATTGGTAAATTTCCTAGAGGTTGAAAAGAAAAGAAATCTACAAAGGTAACTTTATCCAACCACTTTTGAAGCTGGGATCTAGCCCTTCCAACTTTAGAGAGGGATCTCTCTATATGATTTATCTATGTTTCCAATTTTTGATATTAGGCTAGGTAAAGAAATAGGTCGGTTTTGTTGTCAAAGTGTTTTTTTGAATTGGTTGAGATAGTCTACCCATCCATTGGGATATGGGGTCTGTGTTTAATAAAATATGAAATACAAACCAGAAATGCAAAGGAAAAACTTTCACAGGGTGAGATAATATAATCATTGGATCTTTTAGTAACTTAAATGATGATTGGCAGAAAATATGAGAAAGATAATTTCAACAAATAAGCAGTTAAGAATTCCTTTATTGAAAATACTAGAAAAAAAACACTAAAATCTTCTGAGTCAGAAACAGGGTATACGAGATAAATACTGCAACATTCGTTACTCTTAAAGATTAGAATCAGAAAAAAAGATGATCACAAAGAATAATAACTTTCAACTTAGAGAGAAAACATCACCAGTGAATACACGCAAGAATCTTGTAAAAGTGCCTCCTTTTTATTAATGGAAGATCTCTTCAAAAATATTATAGTCTGATAGCGTCAGGGTGTGAAGATCAAGAACCCAAAATACTTCGAAAGGTGAAGTATTAATAACTCAAATTAAAAAATGTTCCTGTCATAAATGACCAGGACATGCTAAATCTATTTTTAGCCTAACTAATTTAACAAATTTCCTAAATCTAGGAACTGCTTGATGACTTGGTGTAACTGCACGCTGATTTCTGGGTAGACCGTTGATGAAGCCTTTGCATGACCTCATCTGACTGGAGAGCTGACTGGACCTGGACAACCCATCTACTAATCGATCAGATCACAAAGCTCTTCCCATCTGAGATGACTGGGCACATTGACTTTGAGCAGTCTTCGATACACTTCGCCCATTTCTGTATACTTGGCGAATGTAGGCTTGGTGAGGAATATGTATCGAATCTCATGTTGGATACTGATGTCCCATTGAAGGGCATCTAGGAATGATTTGCCGATGATGCTCCCTTGTATGCCGACAAACTTTAAACTGTCCTTAGCAACTTCGGCTAATCTTTTCTTGTAGTCTGGAAGTGTCATCAATTTATCATTGATCACTTTCAGACCAGGAAGACCTTTCTTCTGGAGAGCTTCAATCTTACTGAAGAACCTTTGTACCCCATGGTCCATGTCTTGAACCTTTTCTTCCAGCTAAAGCATTAGTCCTCTCTTGTTCAAAACCCTTTTGACCTCAAGGATGGTCTCTGTTCTGTCTTCAATCTTCATCTCTTCCAGCTCTTCCTTGGTCTTGGAATTGAGGAATTTGATGATCTCGTTTGCCTGTGTTGGCCTATCTCCCAATTCTACTCTGATCTTCTCAATGGCTTGTTTTCTCCTCTGGACCAACTCATTCTTCTCAAACATGATCTGGATCATGGGCCATATCTCATTCATGGACTTAGTGATGTCTGTCCATACACTCTCTTTAACCTCGACCAATTTCTTTCCTACCACTGTTTGTTTCTGGAGCTGTTGTAACTCATGCTTGAGTTGCTCTGTCACCTGCTTTTACTTAGAGATGCTAGTCTGGAAGGAAGATTTGAGTTCCTACATGTTCTCAATCTCCTTTTTTAGCCTGCTGATCTCTATCTCCTGTAGGTTCATCCTTTCCATGGACTCAGCCAGATCGACTGTCTTCTCCTGAGATGTCGATGGAGTCGTGGACGAGATTGTTGTCACTGATGCTGTGCTCACTCCTGTGATTGGGATAGCACTCAATGGAATGAATTCCATTGGCGTTAGATGCTCTTTCTCTTTTAATAGTTTCTCCATCTCAGCTTCCATTTCTCTAAGCTGTGCGTTCTGCTCCATGAGTAGCTTTAACATCTCATCCTTCTCGCCTTCTTTCTCTGCTATCTCCTTCGCCTGTGAGTCCTCTGTGGGCGGGAGTTTCAGTTGTTTCCTCAAGGATGCTATATCAATGTTCTTCTTCTTTATCATTTCCTCTGCTGCTTTGACGTTCGAAGGATCATAACTGATCTTGAGGACCAACTCCTCAAAAGTTTTGATCCTATTGTCCTTTGCGAAGGATGAAATCTTCTCAATTTTGAGATGTGTTTGAACATTGTTCAGGGACACCTGCAATTTGGCTGGAGAAGCGGAAGCATGCGCCAACATATAGAAAACCATTTCTCCGGTATTATTGTGTAGATCCATCTGATCGGCTGGGTGCACGTCCTTCGTCTAGAATTCGAAGGTGGCCCTCTTGTATTCGGTGATCACCTTCGGATTTGGCACTTGTGCCTGGAGGAAGGCCATGTGCATTCTGCCCTTTTCTGTGTCAAATGCAGATAGAAGCCGATGCTACGCAGTCGACGTCTGCTTCAAAAATTGAGTGCAAGTACTGCTAGTAAGGGTCTGGTTCTTTTTCTTGATCATCTCGTACTTCTCGAAGATACTAAGCTTTGGTCCCACCTTGCCTGGATGAGTGTTCAAAGGGGAGTCTGTGGATTTCTTCGGCAATGCTGGGGTAATGTCCTTATATAGGCTCGAACCGAAGGGAGGAATAACAGAATTGGTCATTGTGGTAGGCAGGGCTTCTTTTTCCCCTGTCAGGCCAGGGATTGACGAAGTCTTAGGCCTCTTAGTGTGCAGCTGAAACTCCTCGGAGGATACCTCAGTGACAGGAGGAGATAAATCCTATCTTGACCTCTTCTCTTTTGGGACCTGTGGCGTGGTCGTTGGTGGCACAGTGGTCGGGGGAGCCTGCTGTTCCACTTCGACCAATGTGTTAGGCTCCCACACTGTCTAATTTGCAAATTTTTCCACCTCAGGCCTAGCTTCATGAACATAGAAGATGTTTTTCTTCTTCACCCGCATTTCTGAGATGATCCCGCATGGATCATAATGCCATGGGAAGATTAGGAAGAACTTTATTTCTCTCAGCATCCGATCTACTTCTTCCCCAGTGCCATGACTGTTACATATGAAGGAACCAATCTGCCCCTTGATTCTAAGCTGCTACTTTTTCTTCAATGATACAAAATGGATATCATCTGAATTCATAATTTGCCTTATATATTCTAAAGTGAATATTCTGACCGGAAAATACTTGGGCAGCTTGTAAGGCGCCAACTGACACCCGTATACTTTGATCTTGGTATGCCTTTGATACAGGTACCAATCCCCGGTCTTTTTGTTGTCCGAGAGGTGCAGGATCCTCTGAACTTCATCGTTTATTCGAGGCTCGGGCCAACCCACTAGCATGCTTACCATAGGGTGGTAGAATAGATCAATGAATGCCTTGAAGCTATACTCTGTGGAGTTGTGCTTCAGCAAGGAGGTCCATGCTGTGACTGCCTGAGGTCTACCATCTGCATCCATCTTCTGCATGGAAAATGCAAACTTATCCGCCTGGAAGAAAACGAACAAGTATGCTAGTATCGATAAATATCTAAACATGCATTCAGTGCTGAAATTCACGATTTGTTCGTGAATATTGTCTGCCAAGAATGTGCTGAAATCAAACTGGTTGGTGGGCTTTTCGTCAGTAGAGAAGATGGATAGAAAACCCAGAATGGGTTCATCTACCCACTAGTCAGAATAGTATCCTAACAAAGCACAAAGGGAAGAAATGACCTGGTTTCCCTTAGTGGAGAACATGGACGACGGGTAAGGGGGATTTGTGGAAGGGAATTGAGTGGATGTGGGAAGGAAAATCTCGAATATTTGAGCTCTTTGGGGAAAATTCATTTTCTGATACAACTCTATAAGAATTTCCAGGTCGAAAGAAGACGCAAAGTCAGCACGGGGAATTTGCATCATCTGGTCTATGGACTCGGGCGTGATGAGGAAAAGGATTTCTCCAGATGAGGAGATGATGAATCTTTGTTCGTGAATATATTGGGCTTGACACTTAAGATTGAACTCGGGAAAATGGTGGATCTGGGGAAAGAGGTAAAGGGGTAAATTGGACTCCTAGAGTCCAATTTCATCACTCTGGTCCAGGAAAACTTCCTTGAGCCATGATTGGAGGTCTAAGAAATCAAAATCGCATTTGGTATCTGTGATTAATCGGTCTTTTTCAACCAGTGGGATCTTGTCCAGGTTGACAAGATGCGGGAGAAATAGATTCTCCTCTCCTTCCACTGGTTTGGACTTTGGCACCATTTTTGCAACAATACCTGCAATAAACACAACGTTAGTGGGGGTGACTGACTGTGGATGAGGGTGATAGAATGTAACAGAGGAGTAAGTGATGAATTTCTCTGGTGTGAAAGGTGAATAGAGAAAGTAAAGGAAATAAAGGTAGTTTTATTTAAACTGGGGTCAGTGTGGCGCGGGAGACAGGTCAGCTGGATAATGGATAGGTTATCCAGTAATAAATGGACAACGGGTCATTTGGGGGTGAGATGGCAGGTGACGGTGGCTGAAAGATACATACGGGTGATGTGGTGGCTAGGGATTGGAGGTAAAAGTCGTAATAAGGGGCTTTCCATGAGTGAAAGGGGGTAGGGGACTGACAAAAGTTATGGGATGTGACTATCTCAAAAAGAATTGGAAGGTGACATCCATAAGTGACGGGGGTCTGTCAGATAGTAGATGGTGACGGGACTTCGGAGCAAATAGACTGACTCCATGTATAACAAGGGACCCGCCAGAGGGGGAAAACCATTCCAGACCCCCCCCCCTCAGTTAAAAGCAGATCATCCAGGGGGGTCCGAAATCCATGTAGGGCCATTGATATGCATGCTTGTTTATGAGCCGTATTTATAAGCGCACTCTTTATCACTCATTCCGGACCCCCCCCCTCCATTAAAGGCAGAACAGATGGGGGGGTCCAGAATCCAATATTGACCGTTGATTTAAGCGCTCAACCTTGGGCCATCCAGATGCGCGCAAATGTTATTAGCGATTCCAGACCCCCCCTGTTAAAAGTAGAACGGTCGGGGGGGTCCGGAATGCTCTGTGCACCGTAGATCTGGGTGCCGCGATTAGGACTGTCGATAAGTGCAGGGAGAATAAATGGGGAGCGGAAAACACATGCGCTGGGAAAAACTTAGGATAAATGTATTTTATGGGTTTTTCCCCAAACTTTTCAAGTAGACACCACCATGGGGCTTCGACCAAATGATCTTCTAAGAATATGAAACATGGTGCAACATTTACATCAAGCTAGTTTTATTGGAATGAAACAATAAAGCAACTAGCCTACATACTAACCTATCTTCCTATGACAATTAACCCAGATTAAATTGTTGGGTTAAGAATTTACTCTACCCTAGGGCTATCTAACCAAGATTAGACAGTCTGGACAGATTTATTCACTAATCTAACCTAGACACTTTGGCTAATATTAAACTGTTTAGACAAATTCATTCACTACCCTATCAACATTCAAATTTAAAAAGAGCTTGGCCATGCTTGAAATGTATGGACCAAGTTACTATTATTGCATGGGGCTTTTATTGCAATTCTTTTATGCCTTCTTTTTCTTTCTTTCTTTTTCTTTTTTCTTTTCTTTTCTTTTTTCTTTCTTTTTTCTTTTCTTTTCAAATTATTTGCATAATGAAAACTCATTTTTCAACAAAAACACTAGAGACAGATAATATCCCAGTCACTAGTTGATCCTATAATTTATAGGGTGATAACAACGACTCCACCTGGGGATGGTACTTGGCCTGTGAAGTGCCAAGAATCCTGGTTCCTGTCATTCTGAAAATTTCTGCCCAGTAGCCTTCGTTGGGTTTTATTCTAAAAAATTGGAAGAACAGTGTTTAGTAGCTTAGGGCCTTCTCTTCGGGCTTCAACCAACTGACTAATGTTTCTTCACTTAGAAAATGCAGGTGAAAAAAATAAAAAAAAAAATGGTTTGTACAATGGAGAGTGAAAACTCAAATCTTCTAC
Source organism: Picea glauca (assembly GCA_000966675.3). Lineage (NCBI taxonomy): Eukaryota > Viridiplantae > Streptophyta > Pinopsida > Pinales > Pinaceae > Picea > Picea glauca. Next base: position 21,082 of record JZKD02S1798897.1, read on the forward strand.
TGAGGTGGCACATAATGTTTCAACATTCTGTCATTCACAGGTCCTCCTGGCTGATCTGTCCCATCATCGTTGTTTAGAAAGAAATCATTGTTTCCTCTGAAAGCTTGGATCATGTATGGTCCTGTGCACAGACTGTCAAATTTTCCATGCTTTCCCTTGTCTTCATTTCTGGCATCCCATCTCAGCACCAAATCTCCTAGCTCAAAATCATCTTCCTTGGTTCGTTTGCCAAAGATCTTCTTGATGTTTTCTTGGATTACCTGAGTCTTGTTGAAAATGTCCTCCCTAGATTGCTGCAAATGGATCATCTGGTTTATCCTTCTCTGTGATTCATTTGGCTCAGCTTGTACGTCTTGAAGAAAATTCATGACAGGGACTCCTAAAGAAGTGGGGAAAACTGCCTCTGTACCATATACCAGCTGGTATGGTGACATACCAATCGACCTTTTGGTGGTCAATCTGTCAACCCACAATGCGAACACCAACTTGTTGTGCCATGATTTCTTGTTTTCCTGCAATGTTTTCTTSATGATATTTACYAAGGTTTTGTTTRAAGATTYCGCCAGYCCRTTCCCCTGAGGGTAGTAGGCTRTGGAGTGCCCCAAACTGATGTGATAYTGGTTGCARAAATCTATGAKMTTCTTCGACCGAAAAGCAAYTGCATTATCWGTTATAATCTTTCTAGGACATCCAAAGCRAGACAAAATATTATTTTCGAGGAATTTGATAATAAYAGAGTCAGTGGMTTGCCTGCTTRGTACAACTTYGATCCATTTYGTAAAATAATCGGTGGCAGTGAGAATCCASYTGTGCTGGCCTGAAGACASGGGGTGTATTTCTCCAATGAAATCGAGTCCCCATTKCTGGAAAGGGGCCTCAACTGAGATCRTTTTCARAGGTAGAGGGAGGAGTTTCCTTTTKCCTTCAAACAATTGACATTGATGACATGCAGTTACCTTTTGATGYACATTGGCGAACAGGGTGGGCCAATAGAATCCAGCTCTGAGTATTTTGTTGGTTGTGACCTTCCAGTTCAGATGGCCACCACATTCTCCTACATGAAACTCTTGTAACACTTTATCAACTTCATCTTTCAATAAACAATTTAACAGAATGCCTCCAGGATCTTTCCAATACAAATTACCTTCTAGAATACATAATTTTAAGGCTTTCAACTTTAAAAATCTAGCTTTAGTCTTAGTCAAACCAGGGGGAGATTGTAGATTTTGTAAAACAAATATAAGGTCTGCGTACCATGGAGAGTTGAGAAATAACTCTCTCACGCTTGGAGTCGCCATCTTTCCCTGTTCATCTGCCACATCTAAAAAATTAATGTCAAGAGCATGGAAGTTCATTTCAACCATTAATTTTGCTAGGCCTTGACCCTTAATTAGTTTTGTAGGCTTAATCTCTATATCGTATTCTAAAATAACAACAATCCATTTTCCCCTTCTTCCATCAGGGTTGTCCTGTGTCAAAATATATTTTACTACCGCGTTCAGAACATATTCTATGGTGTGGGAATGAAGAATGTAGACTCTAAAGTCTTTTATGGATTTTACCAAAGCAAAAGCTTGTTTCTCCATTATCTTGTAATTCAGAGCAACGTCTCTTAACGCTTTGCTAAAGAAAGATATGGGTTGTTCATACCCTTCGTTGTTCTTTTGTAGTAACACCGCTGCTATAGTATGTTTGGAAGAGAAAGAAAAGAGATAGAAATCCTTAGTAAAATCAGGACTGATCAAAATAGGGGCTTCTATGAGTGCTCGTTTGACTTGTTCGAAAGACTATCTGGACTCGGAATCCCATTTTATTTTTACATTTTTTTTAGCATATTTGTAATGTTTCTGAGGAGTTCTTCCAGATTGGGAATGAATCTTCATAGAAATTTTATTCTACCGATAAAAGACTGTAGTTCCTTGAGGTTCCTTGGGTGTTCTAATTTTTGTATGGCCTCGATTCTGCTGGGGTCTATTTTGATTCCATCTTTGGAGATGATGTGTCCTAGCAGTTTTCCTTCCTCTAACCCAAAAAGGCATTTCTTAGGATTTAAAGAAATCCCAAACCTTCTACATTTCTCGAAGACTCGTCTGAGGTGTCATAGGTGTTCATCATCAGATCGGGAAAACACAGTTACATCATCTAAATAGACAATAATAAACTTACCAGATTATTCCACGAAGGCGATATCCATCGCCCTCTGGAATGTGGCTCCTGCATTCATCATACCAAAAGGCATTTTCACATACATGAAAGTGCCCCATGGGGTGGTGAAAGCGATTTTGTCTTGGTCATCTGGGTGAACTAGGACCTATTTGTAGCCCGAGAAACCGTCCAGTAGAGAAATTTGACTGGACCCGACCACCCTTTGTAGGATTTGGTCCATTTTTGGCAAGGGGTAATTATCCTTCAGGGAGACTTTATTCAGATTTCGGAAATCTATGCAGAGTCCGATTTCCCTAGTTTGCTTACGTGTAGGGACCAAATTAGAGACCCATTTGGAAAAACGCTACGAAACTATGATTTTGGCATCGTACATTTTTTTGATTTCCTTTTCTATTAAAGGGAGCAACTTGGGATTTATCCTCCTAATTTTCTTCCTAAACGGTTTTTGGTTTTCTTTTATTGGAATCCTGTGTTGTATGATGCTGGTATCATAAGCTTTCAAATCTTCATAGCCCCAGGCAAAAACATCTGAATATTATTTGAACAACTCAATGTTTTGAGTTTTTTCTCTGGGGGTAATGATTTAGACAGTTTGACTATCCTGGGTCTCTCTTCAGTCCCTATATTACAGTCTTCTACCTCTTGTCCATGGGCTTCGATTTTCGGTTTTTTAGCTACGTCGTTAAAATCAAACAAGTCCTCTAAAGGAACTAGACCTCTAGGAAAAACACTACTTTTCAAATGTAAAACATCAGCATCCATTTCGTCATCACCTAATTCTCCTGAATCTACGCTATTTACACTATCATTTTCAAAATCAGAACTATTTACATTTTCATCTTCGTTTTCTAAATCTATATTTGTACACTCAAAATCATTTTTACACTGCAGAAAGTCTTCGATTTGATCATCATTACCAAACACTTTCCAATACCTGATATTTTCGGGAACGGTTGGTCAGCATTTCACCTCAACAGTGTATGGACGAGTTGAGCAGAAATGTATCTTATAGGTGGCTGCTGACGTAGCCAATCTGTCTGCCAGAATGTTCTGTCCCCTCGACATTACCTGCAAGTCAACTTTAGTGAAACATCTAAGGGCATCTAGAACAACATTCCTATAAGCTCTAAGACATGGGTGTTTCGTAGCGTACTCACCTTTGATCTACTTTATTATCAACTTAGAATCACCTCTTACCATAATCTGTTTAGCACCAACTCTTTTCAAAAGCTTCAAACCGAGCATCAAGGCTTCGTACTCGACAACATTGTTAGTGCATTGGAAATTTAATTTGTAAGAATGGTTCTTTGAATACCTGTTTCTGTGATTATGCAGCCATACTCTTTCTCTAGCTCCTTCTTTGCTCACTGCTCCATCAAAATCCATGCTCCAGAAATCAGTGGGTAACTCTTCAGTTATCACGTTCTTCATCCTTGCTACTTCAATGATTTCTTGGCCTTCATCTTGACTGGATGTATATTCTGCCAGCCAAGTGTCTGGCTCTCCCATGTCACCATCGTTGTACAAGATAAAAGAATCCAAGTCAGAATGCGTAGAGTAAAGAGGATAGTTGTGTGGATTTTCTTGGCTACTGACCATGTACTTCATCAATGTTTCTCTGTATAGCCTTCTTTGTTGCCCGAAAACTGGGATAGTGGCATAAGACATATCTAGCTGCAGGGTACCTCTCAACTTAGCCCCCTAGGACCGGGAAAGCAACATTCCATACTTCGGAGGGATATCTGCGACTACCATGTCCATGACCATGATCTTTGCAGGAATATGAACCAGGGTGATATATAGGTCCTTAATCAGACCAATACATCTAACTTTACTGGAGTCAAATGAGTGTAAATCCTTATAAGGTCTGGTGACCTCCAGTCCCAATTTCTCCATTACTTCTTTAGGCATCAGATTGTGAGAAGCACCCGAATCCAGCATAGCATTATGCACGATCAGGTCATGTATGTTTAGACTGATGTAAAAAGGAGTGACATCACCAGTATCATCTCGACCATCTACTTCTGGTCCGAAAAGAAGCTTGGGTTGATCATCAGTAAGGTTCACAGTGTCTGAATGATTTGATGATCCAATGGTTAATGCCTTCGTGCCTATGTCAGGTTCAATGGTTAGTGCTTTACTCACCTGTGAACGATAAACGTCTTTGTTCATTAACTCAGAAAGTGGGATGGGAATTTTTACTTTGGCCAATTCCCCCTCAAGGATGAAAGGTGTGGGAGCTCTACCCTGGCTCATCAATTCTAGTTTGTCCACCATATTCTTCTGTTCCGAAGTACTTGGTGGATTAATAGGTGAATCCTCGGGCTGAGCTGACCTTTTCAGAATAGTAATGTTTTTCTTCACAGAAGCTTTGACAGAGCTCTTTTCAGGAATCTTCTTGGAAGCTGGCTCAAAGGCCTTCTTGGTTTCGACTACTTTCTTTGTTTCAACCATATTTTTTGGGGAACTACCTTCTGTCTTTTTACTCCGTAGATTGTACTGTCGGTGTACCTCCAAAATGGAATTTTCGAATGCCTTGTTCTGCATCTTCAACTTCTTCACTTACTTTTGTTTGATTGAGAAGAAAGAGTTCTTTCTCTTCTTGGGTAAGGAAAATAGCCTCATTGTCATGAATGCCCATGATATTTATGTGAGTATCCTCCAGTTCTTCGATTACTTCTTCCCCCTCATCCGCATAATTTTCTTGCAGGGGGGATCTAATCTTTTGATCTGGACCCCTCTGCTCTCTTTGATCCCTAGGATCTCTCTATTTGATTTGAGGAGGGTTTCTTCTAAAGTTAGGGTTTCGAACCTGGGGAGCTGGTGGATTTTCTCTCGGAGGATTTCTGTCAGACACAGTAAGTCTTTCCATCATTCTTTCCACTGCTCCGGCCAAATAATCCAATTTGGAATCTGAGGTCGATGTGGAAGGTTCTTCTTTAATTTTGACTCTCCTCTCTAACCTTTGACATGCCCTTTTTGCCAACAAATTGGCCTCCACACTTAGAGCACTTTTCTGCATGTCTTCCAGGGTGGTAGAATTTCTCTCCCTTAGTTGGTATGACATGTCAGCGTCAAAACCATCAGGGAATTTTATCAATGCCAAACCCTGTGGAGGTTTGATTTCAACTGGGATTACGTTGTACAGGTTATTGAAACAAGTGTAGTAATATTGCACTGTCTCACCTTGATTTCTTCTAATATTTTCATATTCCGACAAGATTTGCAGAGGGTTTTTCTTTATCTCCCATCTTTCTAGAAAACTCCTTTGGAATGCGGTAAGGTCAAGGACCGAAGAGACACACAATCCTTTGTACCATTTTTTAGCGTCCCCTGTGAAACTTTGGGAAAACAATCTCATTTGGACGTCAGCTTCATCTACTTCATGCAGATCATAATAATCATTCATTTTATCTACGTGTTGTTGTGCGCTTAAAGGCCCTGTTGCATCGAACTGTGGAAGTCTTGTTTGATAGTCTTGGGGAATGGAATGTAGAGGCGCATCCAACACCAAGGGAGCATATCGAGCTGCCATGATGCGTGGAGGAGGTGGGACGACAACCTGGATGATTGGCGAGGTAGTGACTGAAGACAAGGACGAGGAGGGACTGGATATCACAGAGGGAGTGATTTGTGGTTTCATAGTGGGAGACTAAACTTTAAGGGTTCGGGGTTGTAAAACGGTTGGGTCGAAAATGATTCCAATCACAAAACTATCGAACCATGTCCTAACCAGGATTTGATGTGGAAAGGTATCACGGTCAGGGTTTTGAAAGGTAACAGGTTCCCCTGAAAAGGAAAGGGACTTATGTAAAGAAGTATGACTCACTGAGCCTTCAACTATGGCCGTTTTCCTGAGCAACTGTTCGAGGTTATCTGTCACTATCACGGGTTCCGGGTCTAGATGAGATCGAGTATAAACTCTCTTGGGAGCCAAAATTATTTTTGGTTTTTTATATATATACTTTTTTTTAATTTTGTGAGTCCGAAAATAATATATACAAAGTTTAATCAACCTCTAAACATTACTTTCTTCTCAAATTTGCAATATTCCAGGAACAAAATTTCTTTTCAGGGAAAAGAAAACGTGAAATTATCAATTTTTAGTTCTTCCCTAGTGGAGTCACCACTATGTTAGCACTTGGTAAATTTCCTAGAGGTTGAAAACAGAAGAAATCTACAAAGGTAACTTTATCCAACCAATTTTGAAGCTGGGATCTAGCCCTTCCAACTTCAGAGAGGGATCTCTCTATATGATTTAGCTATGTTTCCAATTTTAGATATTAGGCTAGGTAAAGAAATAGGTCGGTTTTGTTGTCAAAGTGTTTTTTTGAATTGGTTGAGATAGTCTACACATCCATTGGGCTATGGGGTCTGTGTTTAATAAAATATGAAATACAAACTAGAAACGCAAAGGAAAAACTTTCACAGGGTGAGATAATATAATCACTGGATCTTTTAGTAACTTAAATGATGATTGGTAGAAAAGATGAGAAAGATAACTTCAACAAAGAAGAAGTTAAGAATTCCTTTATTGAAAATACCAGAAGAAAAACACTAAAATCTTTTGAGTTAGAAACAGGGTATACGAGATAAATCCTACAACATTCGTTACTCTTAAATATTAGAATAAGAAAACAAGATGATCAAAAACAAGAATAACTTTCAAATTAGAGAGAAAACATCACCAGTGAATACACACAAGAATCTTGTAAAAGTGCCTCTGTTGGAAATACTAATACAACTGAGAGGGGGGGGGGTGAATCAGTTGTTTATAAGCTTAAACAATTTTACACCTTCTTAACAATTATTAATATTTCTTCATGGGTTATCAAGCA
>JZKD02S1798897.1:42640-55892 GCA_000966675.3 Picea glauca
AGAGATAACTCAATCAGGATACCAAGCAACAAAACACCAAGCCCAATGTACAAGGACAATAAAAATGAAAAGACGAAGAGAAAGACTTCGCCTAGAAATTCAACCAAAAGAGGGTTTCCTTTCATCGCACAAGCACTTAACAGGCACTACAGAGACCCAAGAAGGCTCAGCAAGCATCAAATCCCACCAAGCAAACACCAGACCATGCAAAAAGGTGAGGAAAACTGATGTACATGAATGTTCCTGCAAGTAAAGTGTATATACGTAGCTTGCAGTGAGACAACCCGCATGTATATGCAACTGTCAAGGCAAAATGCGCATATATGATTTAAAACAAGGCCAAGCAAGGGAGAAAGGTTGAAAACTCAGACCTAGAGTGAACAGGAGTTTTCAAGCAATGATGTGACAAGAACCACAATAGAAACGAGAGAAATCTAAGGATAAAATCACTTTAAACCCTAAGAAATAAGATTCATCCCTAGTATGGTTGCCAATTCTGTTATGAGGAAAATCTCTCTATGGCTAGGGTGAACCACAATAGACGGAAATGACTGTAGAAACGAACTCTATCCCAACAATATGCTATATAAACCAATTTTCAAGGGAGATAATAAAGAGGCCTACCTCGTCTAGATGTTCTATGATGTCCATCATTGAGCGCTTTGACCCAAAGCTATATACCTACAACAAGATCTCAAAAAAGAATAAAAAACAAGCATATGGTGCCAATATAAAAGGTTAGCTCATTAGATAGCATAATCCATCAATATACATAACAGATATGTCCATGGATAATAACTCATATATTTGAAAAATATTAATTGGACGGGAAATAAGTATTTCTATTAATAAATGATCAGCAGAAGTCGAATATTACAAACTTCCATGTCGGCACGGTTCGGAACTGAGAAACTAAGTTCCTTCCAGCTGGGCCTCCACCACTTCAATTCTCCACCAAAGGAAAGATCATAGAAGGGATACAATGAGGCTCTCCATCAATAAGGGAAGAGCATGGGGGCTGAACACTTTGTTCAGACTTAAAGGACAAAGGGATGTAGACTCAATATGAAGTAAATAATTTCTCCAGAGTAACTTTTCTCTCAAAGTTGAATTCTCTCCCTTTTCCATAGCTCGGAATTGGCCTCTTTATATCCTTCAAAATGCAACTGAAGGGCCGAGTCAGAATGCTTCCGGTATATGGAAGGCCAAGGATAAAATATATTTTGTCATTACATGGAAACCCGACATTTAATTTTCATTTTCTGGCACAAATCTTGATGTACGCTGGTTGTAGTGGAGTAGCCTGTGTATACGCTTGTTGTATAGTGTGCAAGATGCGTACAAGTGGAAAAATTTGTATTTTTGCCTCTGGATTTTAGTAACAAGGAAGATAAGTCTACATAGGGAAATGGAATAAGGCCCTCTCTGCAAGATTGCATAGGGTGAGGCAAATCTTTCTCTAACAATCACCTCCCTGATTAATGTCATACTTTATTTTTTCTTTCATATCATCAGGGGTCTTCACCAAGGATGCCCTTTGTCCCCTCTACTTTATATTATAATGGAAGAATCTCTTAATAGGAAACTAGAATATGAAATATGAATGGGGAGGCTCCCATACTTAAGTATATCACGAGGGACCAAATAAATGAATCATTCTAAATTTGTGGATGATACTCTCCTTTTAGGAGCAACTTCAACAATCATAACCAAAAGATTTTTAAATTTTTTGGACAACGTTCTAATTGCATCAAGAGGAAATTTAAACTGTCATAAGAGCCAAATATATGGTTGTAACATTCTGGGGGTCCAATTGGATATTATCTATAGGATCCTTGGCTTCCCCTCTGTGGAAAATTGGGTATCTTTCAAATACTTGGGCATGCCAATATCCTTAAAAAATCCAACTTCTCATGTCTAGAAAGTGATCCTCAACAAAATGGCAATATGATTTCAATAATGGGGTACAAGATGGATAAACCGAATAGTTAAAATAATACTAATAACATATGTTCTCTCTTCTTTGTCTATTTTTCAATGTGCAACATATATGGTGTGAAAGGGAGTTACAGAGAAAACTACAAAAAACATAAGATTATTTATGTAGGAAGGTGGAAGGACCAATACAAAGAAATTTCACTTTCTTAGTTTGTCAAGAGTCTGCTTGGACATGGACATAGGCAATCTAGCTATTAGGGATCCCTCTCTCATGGATATTTCTCTGGGAGAAAAAATAGTTTGGGGACTAGTCTCAGGATTGAATGAATGGTGGAAACAAGTCCTTCTTTCTAGGTAATTCAATGGCTCATGACTCCATTTTCTAGATTCCCGCCTTCCAAATTCCAAGGGTTCCCCTATCTGGAAGCTCATTCTAGCTAGAGATCCTATTAGTCAATCTCATTTATCTTGGATATCAGGGAATGTAAGGTCTATTAACCTATGGTCTCATAGTATAACGAGGAAACCTCCACTTGAAGCAATATAATAACTCCGCAGTTAAAATCTTGGTGTATAAGAAATGGTATTTTTAAACTATTAGATATCACTGTCTGGTTTGAAAGTGTTAAGTGGAAAGGTTGGAAGAAAATCTCACTGCTTGAGGAGATCATCGATTATGTCAAAAGTCTCATCCATCACCTTGTTTTTTGTTCTATAATTGATTCCCTCAAGGCTGATGATCGATAATAGGGTTCAAAGAGTTACTCTGTGAAAGAAAGTTATTAACAACTTCTCTTAGGCACCCCGAGTCGTCAAAGATAAAAGTTATGGGTTCAAGTGTGGCATGAATATTTCCTGCCCAAAATTAATGCCTTATGTTGGGTAATGGCTCATGGGAAACTATTAACAGTAGAAATTTTACAAAAATGAGGAATTGTAGGATCATCTAGATGTGCGCTTTGTAAAGTAGACAATGAATCCACACACCATCTTTTTTTTATTATGTTTTATCCAAACAAGTTTGGGATCATTTATATAGAGGTATGAAAGACATGCACACTTTGCCCTCAAATTGGAATGAGATGTTTATGAACTGAAAACATATATACTCAAGAAACATTCATCAAAATATAGTACTAAACATGATTTGGAGAGTTATCCCCAAATTCATTTGCTGGGAAGTATGGTTAGCCAGTAATAAAGAATTTTTTCATAACATTTTTATTTCTCACATCAAAGTTCATTCATCAACATGTAGTTTGTTATCAGTAGTCATTCACACCAAATAATTTAATGTAGAAACAAGGGAATACTTGGATCACGAAGAGAGATTGTGGGTTAGAAACATTCTCAATTTGAGGCATTCCCATTCTCAAATTATTCCCAAATCTCCTTTGGCAAAAAATGATTGGAAACTAAGGATGTAATATGTTGATTTTATGCATTATGTTACAAAAAACATTTCCTCACCCCATGCAAATGGCTTGGATGGCCTTTCCATTTCCTTATGTAGACTTGAAGTCCCCTTTTATATCTTCCAGAGCCAAAAAGGCACATTTTTCCACATATACGCTCTCTATCAGTTAGACAACAAGCGTATATGCAGGCTGCTCCACTATCACCTGTGTACATTGGGTTTGGTGCTCAAAATAAAAAATTATGTTGGGTTTCCATGCCATGTCACAAGATCCATGATCCTTGAACTTCCATATACTGGAAACAATCTGACTCATCCCTTTAGTTCCATGTGAAGTGTTGTTCCAAAGTTTGTACTTAAGGCTTAGAAGTACAGTGTCTAGGCATCCGAAAGTGAATGAGGGATAAAGAAGGAAGAAAAGCCAACCTTCGGCAAGGGAAGCTAGGGATGATTTCTAGGTAGGCGTTGTCTAGCTTCCAACTGTTCCTGGATGTTTATATCCCGTTCAATCCCTGCCCATGAATGTTCGAGTTCAACCAGGGTAGTGGCTATTTTAAGAATAGTATCAAAAATATTTAAAGAAATATGTGTTTGATCTGATAGTCTAGGTTTGATATTAGGCTATGTTGTTACAGGGACAGTCATGGAGGAACAAAAAGATAAGAAAATCTCAGGGGGAATTTAAGTGTTGTCTCAATTTTGGTTGTATAAAAGAGAGTTTACAGTTTCAAGAGTGAAAATAGGGTGCAAACCAAAGGCCCTTTCCCGTAACTGAGTTATATTTTAATAAAGATGTATGAGGTGGGAGAAAACATTTAGTTGTCTATGATGCAAGGCTCCTATCAAGGGAGAATCTCACTTATAAAAAGAAGAAGAAAAATGTAAATAAATAACCCGATGAAGCATAAAATATATATAGAATTCTGAAAGTGTTGACTGGTCTTATACCTGCTGATAGCTCGTATAGAGGAAATATAACATACAATATAGAAAACCAAAATTCATTCACTATAGTGGAGGTTGTACTAAATTATAGCGAAGAATTCATGAGATACAAATATGAAATGAAACGAAATATGAGATACAAGGAAACAAACTCTTAACACAGTCGTGACGGAATTGAGAATCTTCAGATTTTCTTTATATTAACTCTCAAAAAAGAAAACCTCTATTACAATCGACACAAAAGTTCCAGCCCTTTTTTCTTTCTTTCTATGGTATATTTATACAGTTTTACATAAGATGGAATCTCAATCGCTACACAATTTTCAATTATGATAAGGAGGAGAGAAATCATTCCATTTCTTCATCTCTGTCTTTATTTTGTACCAGAAGCTTTCCCTCTCGCATGCTCGGTACGAGAGACACATCTTTCCACTAGCCGAGATATCAACCTTGATGGTTCCGCTTGACAATTGGCCTCAAAAGAGTAACAATCTCGGGTTAATTGAGGCAAATTTCTTCCATTCGTCGGTCTTTGATGTTAATGGCACATAATTTCACACCTGGTTTAATCATACATTTATCTATTTGCACTATGTATTCCATAGTTAGTTGTGAGATTTCGACCGAATATTTTTCTCCCTTCTCGTTTATATCAAGCAAGATTTTCGCTATATTTATTTGTCTCAATGTCTCATCACTGCCTTCACTGTCAATACCTAATAGATTACCATCTATAGAATCAAAAACCTTTTCAAAGGATTTCATTACCTTCTTGGCTTGTAGTTTACCTTATGATATACTGTGCTCCCATTCTTTCAATAAAATATTTCCTTTGGTCTGCTCCGAAATGGAAAACCTGGGAGTACTTCCCGATTCCCTATTGTTTGTAGCTATCACAACCTCTTGAAAAGTGATCCGAGCTGCTCCAGCTTCTCTTTCTCTGAGAGATAAATTTTCCAATACTTCATCAACGCGTAAGAAATTGTCCCGAATTATGTCTACCTTGGCAAGTAAACTTCGCTGAGCTACAGAAACCCTACTCCGAATCTTCATCGCCTGTGACGGGAACATCCTGATATCTATAAATTTGATTTCAACGATTTCCACTCTACCCTGTAGTTGTTCAATCAAGTCCTTTTGCTGGCCCGCTTGTATCTGACCGTTCTGCACTACCTGCTCTGCTTGTTCGAGCTTAGTTTTGAGCATCTCTATTTCCCTTTTATCGGCCATCCTTGTTTGTTCTATTCCTGTGCTTGCCTGGTCCTTGGCAGCCTCCTCTGCTGTGGCTAATTTGGCTTCTAGGGTTTTGATGAGGCAATTTTTTCGCTTCAGTTGGTTTTTCAAAACCCCGACTGGAAATTGATTCACTGTGGCATATGCCCCTAATGTCCTGGCTATTTATGTCGCGAACTATTCATTCTTATTGTCTTTCCCATCTATCAATACTTTTTACTTCTTGGCTGTTGATTCCCCTTCCTGATAGAATTCTCTCTTTACCACAGCCTTTCTCTTCTTATCAAAGAAGAACTCATTTGGAGGGAGCTCTTCTATCCTTATAGGTCTCAATTCTTCATTTAAAATCCACCCTGCATCAATGTTTCCCTGAGTTGACTGCAAGGGAGTAATGGATGTGATGGGATCTCTGATTTGCTTTGCTGGTTGCCCCAGAGTAGTAACCAGAGTCTGCTTCTTCGGCGGGTCGGGAGTCTTTATCTCTGTTTTCAGATTCTTAGTTTTCTCTTCCCCATCTTGGTGTTTTTCTTGGCTGGGTGTCACATCTTTGGAGCCTTCAGCTTATTTTTGTTTCACCTCCACTGTACTCGGATTCTCACCCCGCAATACTACGGGAAGACAACTGCGTTGATGTTCTTGGAATTTCAGAATGTCGGCCCTCTCTTCAGGTGCCAGGGTTTTTATCCATGCCAAAATATCGGCATAAGATTTTGTGCCTCAGAAAATGTCATCCAAGGTCGAATTTTCGTGTTTGAACCTTTTGAGTCCGCAACTGGTCAAATGATTACTTACGACCCTTTGTGGATCGTTCTTCTTGAATTCAATAAGACCCAATTTTAGGTCTTCTAGGGCTGCTACCTCAGCTTTAGCATGCTCAAAATATAACAAAGAATACGAATTTAAATGAACAAGAAAAGGTGGCCATACCTTATTTGAATATCTCTTAAGCTCCTTGCTTATGCCACCGATTATGATTTGCCTAGCAACCTCATGACAAGCCAAGTTATCAGGTATAAATAATGGTAATGCATGTGGGGGAACAAAAGCCTCGAAAACTCTGATATATAATAATTCACCTTCTACATACCAGTCGGCTATACTGATCAAATTCATCACTATACTGTCTGAGATCCCGGGTGGCGGGTGGCCGAAAATAGTGACATGCAGCAGTACCATTACCTAGTTAAAGATTTCATATACGAAATCTCCCGCTTTGTTTTCCCACAATTTTGAATGATAAACGTGGATGGGCTCGGCTTCTGATGGATTCCAACTCCAAATCATTAAGGGAAAGGGTGTTATAAAACACACGACGTCCATAATGTATGCGAACATAAAAAATGAAGCAATATTTCTGCTCTCTTTCTGCGCCCGATACTTTGTAACTCGACTGGTCAAGCTATCAGACAACATTTTCGTCCAGTCAAAGGAACAACCTTCGAAAACTTGATGTATTAGAGGCACCCATTGAAGAAAGAAATGTGTGGTGTCCCTCTCCCATATAATTTGCAGGTCATCATAGCTATATATTTGAACTGTGGTTCCAAGGAAGCTATTAAATATATACCATTACTATCTGCCCTGAACTTCGCAGGGTGTGAAACCCAATCTCTGATTAAAATAGACATAGTCTTGTCATATTGCACACATTCATTCTGTTTGAAGTTCTCCAAGAATTCGACATCGTATGTAAGGTCCGACATGGTAGGAAACTTGTACATAGCTTGCAGTTGTTCGGGTCTGAAAGTCTCGATGGTGAACTTCTGTTCATTTATGATGGTTCTGGTTGGTATGTCCACATGGTATAATGCCCACCGGACCATATCATAGTAAGGGAGAATTTGTGACCTGGCCGCTACTTTATACATTCCAGATTGGACGATGATCTTATATTTGGTGGTTAGGTTGTCTTTTTCATTGTCACTGGAATCATCAGAATAATCTACTAATTTGGCCTGTAGAACATCAGAAACAAACAACCAGGTCCGGACAGAGTTGACACTTCGAGGTGAAGTATCAACGACGTTTTCTGAACCTTGTCCCAAAACCTCAATGTTGGCTTTAGACTCTTTTCACGGGGCCATGGCGGGAGATCCTGCTTTAGCTCTTCTGCGATAAAAATATGTATACATACAGAAATTAGTTCGCTGAGAAAAGTGTGCTTTGTGTAATGTAAAAATGAATTTGTGATAACAAATAACAACTCTATATATTCAAAAACTCGGTACTTTTTAAGAACAGATCAGTCAAATCACGCTTAAATATAAATTTAGCAATAAAATCCCAATCTTTACTTGTCGATTCACCTTGTTTCTAATTAATGTCATAAATTTTGGCGGTTCGAAATGTCATTTGGTGTAATGAAGAATTAAGACTGCCTTGTAAACTGTGCATGCATCAAATCACGGGGAATACTGGCTTAGTTCAATTAATCAGGTTTTTTCAAAGTTAATTAATCTTTTGGTACTCGCTGCATCAGGAGTTTTTGCTTTAACCCTTTGAACCTCTACCACTCGAGATTGCGATGATTGTCTTTGGTTAATAAAAAATTAATTATGTTTAGGTGCTTAATTAATTACGTGATTATTTATATCGCGACTTCGTGACTCGGAGCTTCGAAGGTATAGTTTCCGGGAAGTTCATATCCCAAGTTGCGAAATCGCGAGATCGCGACTCAGAGCTTCAAAGGTATAGCTTCTGAGAAGTTTGTATGTCGAGTTGCGAGATCGTGAGATCGTGATGATATGTTTTAATTAAAATGAAGGATAAAACCGGATTAAGTGTTTAATTAATTACGTTTATATCTTTATCGCGACTTCGCGACTCGAGGCTTTGAAAGTGTAGCTTTTTAAAAGAGAATACGCCGAGTCGTGAATTTCTGAAAAAAATTAACCATGGCTAATATTTTACCGTTAACCTTACCGCGGGTTACTAAAATAAGAAACTCACGGTTTCAACTATCAGGGTTACGACAGTAAGACTTTTGGAGTTAGTAAATGCCTATATGTGAAACCCTGATAATGCTTAATCGTAGTTTAGAAAAGTTTTACTCTCGCTACTGACCTGGGTAAAACTTTAAAGTGATTTCGCTATTTCTCTCTTCGGGACTTGTGAACTATGTGATTTATATCATCCGACATACAAAATTCCAAGGCAAAGAGGGGGAAAATCATTTGAACTAAAAGTAGAACTCGCCTTGAGAGTATGATAACCTTTGTCACTTGCATGATGAGACTTCAGAGATTTTGGAACAGACGAAGGAAAATATGAAATCCATCTTACGATATTGAGAATTAAGATATGAAAATCAAAATGGGTTAAAAAACAAAGGCGGCTCCAACATAGGCTCCAACTAGGGATCTTGTTTTCCTGTAATACGGGAAGAACAGTAGACCACGTGCCGATATTGGGTAAATGGATTCAATGGCTTAAATCCAGCAAAAAAAGTTCTTGAGAATAGGATAATGAAGGGGAAAGGGACTTCGTTTTTTACCTTTAAAAAGATTTTCAAAACTCAGATACTTTTTAAACTTAGTTGTAGCCCCTTTCACAACTTTCTCCTTCTCGTTACTGAATTTAGGTCTGCCTCAAGACAATCAAAACAATTCTAGGAGACCCAACATATCATGTGGTTATCGGCTTGCATCAAAAGAAGAAAATTACACGTTTTCAATCAGGAAGCCCTGTCTGAACTTGAGATGTAGATCAAGTTTTGGAAATAATTGGTTACCAGAGTGGATTGGTATTCATGTATAAGAACCTTACAAATATCTCAGATATTGCTTCACTGTCAGTGAGCTTGTTCAGTACATTGGTGAAGTTATCTGGCCCTTTTTACCGAATTTCCTTTCACCACTTCATAATATATTTATGCATTTAAATGCTGAGACGAGGGCAATCATTTTTGAATTTCCTTTCATCGTCTCTTGGACTAGATGGGGGCAATCATTTCTGAATTTCCTTTCACCACCTGTCTTATAATTTTCTTTTCAGAGCGTGAAGATGGGGGCAATTAGTTTGTATCAAGGCTGATATCTGTGTAATATTTTGCATTATAGGTCTGTCAACTTACTTTGATAACTCGGTACCGACCTTCCCTTAACCTTCATGACACCTTCGTTCATAGGGAGAAAGGGGAAAACAACTTTTTTTGGGGTCTACTATTTTAGCAAGCCTCAATCCTCCGAAACTGTTGAAAAACCTAGGAAAGTTAGGATCACTTTAAGCGTCACTTTATTTAGCAAGGGACCAAGGAGTTATGAAGACCCACTTTTTTCCACAAGCTGCTTTGAAGCTCTCGAGGTTGAAATGAAATCTCTTCTCCCTACATATGCAAAACAGAAAGATGCTGAATTTTTAAAGGGTAAACCCGAAAGCAGAAAATGGTGACATATAGAGATTTATGGACTGAAAAAAAGAGGTCAAAAAATCAAAACTGACTCTTGTAAATATTTTTCGGGGGTAAATATTTTTCGGGGGTACTATACTTCGACTGACTGCTTTAATTTGAGTGACTTGTTTAATTTGTCTTATTTTTTCGTAAGTGATCAAATATGGAATCACTATGTTATTTATTAGTTTAGATGATGTTGTTGTCTGAATGAGGTTACTTCGGGTTTCTTTTGATAGCCCTTCGGAACAAGTCTTTTAGGAAATCTCACCTTTACCTTATCGTTTCATTTTCTTTGCACCAAATCAAAAATATTTGGTATCACCTGTTTAAGCTGATTTATTTCTGACACCAACTTTCGGTTTACTTCTCCCGCTTGTTTTGTTTGCAGCTGGAATCCTATAAGAGGAAAATACAAAGGTTATTGAGGCTATCTGAAAGGTGTCGAAAATTCGCGAAAGAAAATCAAAATAACAAAAATGAAATGGAAAATATATATACACAAGTGAAAATTCTATATATGAATATATAAATCTAAAATTAAATGAACTCCCCCCCCTTTTTTTTGGGCGACTTTTTATGTCATATAATTCTTCAGATAACGCCCATTGACAGGGGCATTATGGATTTCACCGTCTAGATTTTCCAGTAGGAAAGAATTTTTTCCTTCGAGAGCTGAGACTCTGAATGGTCCATACCAGAGGTGATCAAATTTACCATGTTTCTCTATTTCTTCCCTCCTTGCATCCCACCTTAGTACTAAATCACCTGGGAGGAAATCTCTGTCCTTTGCCCTATGGTCGAATAATTCCTTTATGTCATCTTGATACTTCTGCATCTTTTCATCTACTTCAACCCTGTGCCGTTGAACCTCGATTAGCTAGTTTATCCTCCTGGTGACATGATTAGGTTATTCTTTCTAATATTGCCACAATTTCATCACGGGGAGTGCTAAATTTATTGGTAACACCACATATGTCCCATATACCATATGAAAAGGAGACATGTCAATAAAATGTTTAGTGCCTATGCGATTCGCCCACAAAGCGTACTTTAAATGTACATGGCAAGATTTTTTTTTTTTCATCCAACACTTTCTTAATTATATTGATTAGGCTCTTGTTAGACGACTCGGCCAATCGATTTCCTTGGGGGTAGTTCATTGTAGAATGGCCAAGAATGATATTATACTTTTGGCAGAAGCTGATCATAGCCATAGATTTGAAAGCCTGGGCATTATCCGTGACTATCTTTCGGGGGCAGCCAAATCTTGACAAGATATTGTCTTCTAAGAACTCTATTACCACGAGTCAGTTGCCCTTTTGGTTGGAATGGCTTCCACCCATTTGGTAAAGTAGTCTGTGGCAGTTAAGATCCACTTGCGTTAGGCGCTAGAATGTGGATTAATATTTCCTATTAAATCTAGCCCTGTTATAACCCTAAATTGCACCACACAATTCTGTTGTTGGGAAATATTACCCTACGGACTAACAAGCTAGGGCTTAAACTTGCATGCAGATCATGACCCTTAAGAAATTACTTTTAATCTACCACCCCAAACCTCAAACCCTTTTTCACATGCAAACATGGAAAGAACCTACTAACCTTTTTACTAATGTTTGGTGTAGATCCTCCATTGCGCTTTTGTCCGCTTGCTTGCGTTGCTCCTTCCAAAGTTAACCTACAATCAAGACAAAAACACTACGCATGCATGTTATTTTTCTACTTGTGGGTTAGAGATTAAGCATTAATTGAATAAAACATACATAAGTCATGCATTGGGACGAGAAAAGTATTCTTTTATTAATCTCAAGATGAATCAACTTACAATAATGATAGAGATCGGCCACCGTTCCTTGATCCCGATCCTGGGCTCCTCCTCTTCTTTGTCCTCCAACTGCTTTGCTTGGATTCTCGTTAGGCTTGAGGAAATGCTAAAGGGTTGGGACAAATGGATTTGACAATTGGGCATAGTTTCTTTGCTATATTTTTCCTTTTTCCAAATAGTACCCCTACCCCTTCTTTTATAGGCTAGAAGGAGCTAGGGTTTTGGATGAACTCTCGGCCATGCATGGCCGGGAGTTTCAGTTAACTGACCCATAGCTTTTTGTCCCGTCAACAAATTTCCATTTTTTGTGATTCTGAAGGCAAACGCGGGCTGTAGTGGGCCTGCTAGCATTTTCCCGCGGGATGTAGTGGGCCTGCTAGCATTTGCCCGCGGACTGTAGTGGGCTTGCTAGCATTTAATTTTTAAAAATGGAGTTTTTAGAAGAGTTGTTCAGTAGTTTTTTGGCAAAGAATGGATATGAGTTGGCCCGATGCCAGGTAAGCATGTGTGGTGAAATTTAGGTTATAACAGATGCCCCCTAATATGTGAGGTCAGAAGCGCATCTGATGGCCAAAATGCATTACCAATTCTTTACTAATCTGTACTGATATGATGAATGAGTGAGCCCAGGAATCAGGAATCAAGAGGTGCCGTCTGCAAAAAATATCAAATGTCTCACCGAGGCAGGCATACCCATGTTCGAAATAAAATAGAGCCATGGCTACTAATCAAATACACTGTAGATCCATGTCAAATAACTATAAAGAGTAGCTGCGAACAATACACAGCGGAGCTACATCTTGAAATCTGAAAGATATACGTATAAAGTATCCATCTCCCAGAAGATGATTCGACCTGATGGTTGTACTTCAGAGCTCGAGCAACAACTTCAAAATCTTCTAACCTCGGGTAGGAGTGTAATATGAATGTACGACTGCACTACCCAGAGGTCTTCGACGGATCATTGGTTATGGACTTGATAATCTTGATGATCGGACTGAAGGCTTCAGTGATTTCGAACAAAGACTTGATTGGACGTTCAGGATGGATGGGTATGCGGACAAGAGACCTATTGGAGAGGGGTCGACTCGGTCTTGGTGACAAACTTCCCGTGGACAATAGCATGAAAAGTGATAAGAATCAGGCAGCATATCTGTTAATCATAAGTCTATG
Source organism: Picea glauca (assembly GCA_000966675.3). Lineage (NCBI taxonomy): Eukaryota > Viridiplantae > Streptophyta > Pinopsida > Pinales > Pinaceae > Picea > Picea glauca. The sequence goes on from JZKD02S1798897.1 coordinate 55,565, forward strand.
AAGCAGGAGGCAACACAAACTCTCCATATGTTTGGAAGAGTAACCAAACGGTGGAGGACACAACTCAATATAGCGAGCAAAGATTCCTAAGGTCGTACTATATCCCATAGTCTGATGAATCAAACAGACAGGTGTGCTTTATCCAAGGGTGACTCATGATGCTGCCAATAAAGAAAATACCTTTCCCATCCTCTTTTTGGGGTATATTTGATGTTTTTGTTCTTTTTGATGATTTGGAAAAAGAATAAAGGAATATTACGTTACAATGGAGGAACGAGTACAACAAACATACAAGTTCAAGGCACAAGGACAAGACTGATGTTCTAAG
>JZKD02S1798897.1:56507-71238 GCA_000966675.3 Picea glauca
TGGGAACCGTGGATGCCCCCAAAGCTGGGTCAAGTCTAGAGAAGGACAATTGATCAATGGTCACTATCCGGCCTTCATGTGGAAACAATAAGACTCGGAAAACTGTAGCGACCACCGCTTGCATAGCATAAGTCCAACTTTGACCTAACAAGAGGTTATAGTCGAAGGGGGAATCAACTACCTCTACTTCAATGCACACGGTCTTCCCGCCTAACTGCACAGGGAAAGAAGGAATGATACCATGTGGTCGGAAAGAACGACCGTCGAACGTAGTGAGGAGAGTAGGTGATGGAGACAACTCGGGGTGACCAATGGCTTTCCAGCATGCTAATGACATAACGCAAGTCGAAGCGCCCTCGTCGACCACTGTGCAGAAGATATTCCATGTAAAAGTTTTCGTGGGATGAGCCACTACTATCTGAAACACGACGTGGTAAGGCAGACGAGGTTTCAAGTCAGTTGTATCTAACATGATGGTACCTGTGTTACAAGTCTCAGTAGATCCTAAAGCATTCAACAAGGCTTTCCTCTCAGTAGGGAAACTTTGGAGGACCTCCAAAGAGGACATAGCACAAGGGGTTTGGGATAAATCTTCCACCACATAGTAGTTCTGGGCGGCCCTTGCATTTGGATTGTGAGAAGCTCTCTTAAACACACCTTTTGGAATGCATGTCATCATTTCTCCCAATGTCTTCTCAATCTGTAGAGGAAGAGATGGGAGTTCGGCTTCTTTGCTCTTCTCAGAGGTGCTTGGTTTACTATAGTCGTGCGCTCTAGTCGTTATTAAAGCATCACCCCTAACCATGTATACGTTCGCATATGAGGAGTTGTTTGGAGGAGGGAAGGTTTCTTGGCTGCCCCCTTCCGCACTTGTAGAGGCTTGAGTTAAATTTTGCCCATGCTGAAAGGGGTTAGTCAACATGTCTTGTTGTTGCTGTGTGACAAACTTCTGGGCCTCCGCAAGTCGAGGAAATTGATGGGTTGGGTGGTCTTCCACACATAAATTTCACGGATACCTCGCCTTCCTCTTTTCCGTGGTGCCCTCGCCAACATTATCAATGGGTTATTTATCCCCCTTACCCTTCTTGCATTGTTTTTTCTTCCCTTCAGGCTGCTGGGTGGCCTTTGGGTTAGTCGTCTGTACGGAGTGTACTTCCGATGTTTTGGTAGGAGGAGAAGCCAAAGCAGTAGTCTGAGTGGCCACTGAGTGTTGTATAGATAACTGCTGCAATTATTTTGTCAATTGCTCAGTGGGCTTAGTTTGTGCCGAACCAACGATACCATCGGCATGTGGTCCGACTCTCTGTCTGGTTTTATCCAGTATCAATCGTGTTCCATCTGGAAGGATGTTGTACAATAGACCAGACTGAGAATAGATAAGCTCAAACTGTTGAGCCCTCATGATGGCATCTTCTTCAGAGAAAACCCCAGAAATTGTGACGTCTTTGGAAAATTGCAGTACTAAAGACTTAAGGAACCACTCGAGCAGGAATGCTGGTGGAATTGGTACTTTGATTAAACTCTTTCGACGTCGCCACTCTCAGATATGATCCGAGATATGGTCCGTTGTCATCTGTTTGAAATTGGCTAGCAACTCTGTGCCGACGTCGTATCTCACAGGTAACTGGAAATGGTTAAGGAAGGCCATCGCCAATTCGCCAAAATAAGAATATCGTGAATGATCAAGCTCTATGTACCATTTCGCGGCACTCCCGATGAGAGTGCGTTGAAAAAATCGCAACTGGACGGAGTCATCTTTCAGTGAGTTAGATGAACACCAAAGGTGGAAAGTAGTCACGTGATCACCTGGATCTTCGTTAGGCTTGGCCTCGAACTTGGGAATGTCCGAAGGCAACTTCATTGGCATAGGAGGCCAACGTGGATCGTGACAGATAGGATCATTTAACAACCGTGTCAAATCTGGAAAGTGTAACGTTGCCAAGAATGGTAGTTTAGGTTGCTGTTGATAGCCTGGGAAAAAGGGTCCTGGGGTTTGACTGGCACCAGGTTGCCAGGAAAAGTTTGGTTGCTGGCCCGGATTCTGGTAAAAACCATGGCCCTGACCAACATATGGATTTTGCGTCTGTGGAGACATCATTGGATGATTCCCCATAAAGGACATAGGATGTTGGGCATTCATCGTGTTTGACGGACTTTGGGAAGGATTACTCCATGCTGGTCCTGATGGGAGAGGCATAGAATTTTGTCCAGGGTTCCATTGACTGTGGAAAGAATTACCCCAGAACGACATTCTAGAGGATGGAACGGATCCTTGTCTTGAGTTCCAAGGTCTTGGTATATGTTCCCCTGGCGCAGGAATAGTACCCTGCGCCAAAGTAGACTGTCCAAAAATGGGTGTGCCCCCTGATGGGAAAGCAGTAGATGAAAAAGTGTTATTACCAAACGTCCCGTTCCCAACAAACGGTGACGAACCTATCGACTGAGTTTGCGCAAGTGTTAATTGACTCCCGACTCCAAATGAACTCGTGTGTGCAGGCTGCCCGACGGACTGCTGATGCAACCCACCAAGCGAAGGGGACGAAGGAGAGATATGACCTCCAATGTAAGGAAAATCATTGAAAGGGACAGGAATGCCCCCAAGTTGACCTTGCAAAGGAGTGTTAGAGCTCCCTTCCCCCAGACCTAAAGTCTGTAAAGTGGAGTAATTGAGTACAGGACTTGTACCTGAACTAGGCATACCATATGAAAACGGAGGGCCGGTCGCACTAGGTGTGAAGTGAAGTGTGGCTGCCGTGATAGATGGGGTCAGTCCACTGTGCGATGTAGTTGCGGCCGAGACCATGGTGGACTAGACTGCCGACAGAGGCAAGTTAGGAGAAGCTTCTCCTGTGGTAGCAACGGTGATGGGAATGGAAGAATTCCCAGAGGAAGTAATAGCGTTTGGTTCCATAACTGTGTGAGGCACTGACAGGCGTTCGTAATGTTCGACCAAGTATCAGTGGTTGGGGTTTCAACCAAACCAATATTGGCGGTTGATTCCTCCGGGGTTTGTTCGGGTTCAATGGTTGGAAACCCGGTTACTTCGAAAGACCCTTGTTGGTCTAGCTTCCGCCTCAATGGTGGCGGGGGTGGCTCCAGTATCACCGACGACAGGCCCAGAAGCTTCGTGACAGGTGGAGATCTGAATCCTCCACTGTGTGAGAAGATCCACGACACGCTAAGGTATTCTACACGTGCAAACAATAACACTCACTAAAATAATCCCCTATGAGATAAAACAAGCAATCACTAACTATTTTGAAGAACAATTACAACAACCAACACTAGAGCAACTTACCGGTGCAAGTGCAACTTGAATATGGAAGCACCCTCTGGGTATACTTTGCAAAGTGTGGCTCGATGTTTGTCCTAGGTACTTCGGTATACCTCCGCAGTCACCTGTGTATGTCCCTAGAAAAGATTGGCAACTAGTTTTCCAGGACGCGAACAATCACCAGGCGGGTACAGTCGATAGTCAGGTAGACCACAATGAGCAGGGTATCGAGACCGAAACCTGTCAAGGGTATCGAGAGAAAATGGTCCAGAAGACAACTGAGGACCTCGAACGGATTCGAGACCCACGAAGCCCCATGGAAAATGCAAACGACGGAATCCCTTAACAAATCCTCGATATGTGTTCTCCACTACGCTTGGTCTAGCTTTGGAGGGGTTATCTCTGCTACCTTTCCTTACGCGACCTCCTATTTAGCCCCTATGTTAGAGGGGGGTCCCGGATAAATTTCACGTAACTGGACTTCTACACTCCTTATGACAGACTCCAATGTTTGGTTTGAGTGGCCTTGGAGAGTTTACTCTCCAACCTATTCCAAGGCCCTAGTCCTGAGCTAGTTTGTGAACCCTACAAATGAAAAGTCTAATAGTTTTTAATTAGCGTTGCTTTTAATGGGATTTTTTACGTCACAAGGTATGAAAGTGAAACTGATGATGTGTAAAGACTCAAAGCAAAATAAACAAGAAATGCTTGGAAACAAAAACTTTTTCAAACAATGCAAAAATCCGCAACTTTTCAACAAGAAAGACTTCTTTTCTTTTTTGACTTTTCTAAGAATTCATGCAACACACATAAAGGAATTTCACTCAATCTACAAGCTACTTATGTTCTAAATGTTCTGCAAAAACTTATGAAAAAAGACTTCTTCCTAGCTATTGATGCAGGCAACACAATCTTCAAACCAAGAAGCAAATGAAAAAAGGGAATTTTTTTATTTTATTTAAGTGCTAAATAAAGCAACAAGGAAAAATGCCGACAAGCACAAAACCAAGAAAACAAAACATAAAATTATGGCTTAAAGCGCAGATCGCAAAGAACCAGAGCAAAGACGCACTGATGGAAATCAAGAAAGCACCGACTCCTATGCTTGTCTAAAAACCATAAAACAAAATCTTTTTCTTTTTTATCTTTTCTATCAACAATTAACCAAGAAAAACTAGGCTAAGTGTAAGAGGCCCTAACCTACTGACTGTGCAGCCCTAGACTCAAACCCCTGAGAGGAACACTTCTCACCACAGAAGGGGATGACTGCCCCACCCAGGCAGAAAAGCAACCAGTCAAGCCCGCAACTGTCACTGAAACAACACGCGTGCAAACGCGTGCTGAGCTATAACAGCGCGCGGGTATCCGCGGGCTAAACTAAAACAGGCCGCGGGTCTGTATAAATGCTAAGATAAAACACAACACAGGCAACCCAGAACTGAAAAAGGCCTCTAGTATTAACAACCAGGGTCTCTTAAAGGATTGGATGCTTCTTCTTCAACAGAAAAGAAAAAAATAATTGCAAAAAGAAAACAAACGCAATAAAGCAAACTGAGGCAAGACAATGAACCAGCAAGACCCAGACAGGATCCAGGAGTCGCCAATTCTGTTGTTGGGAAATATTACCCTACGGACTAACAAGCTAGGGCTTAAATTTGCATGCAGATCATGACCCTTAAGAAATTACTTTTAATCTACCACCCCAAACCTCAAACCCTTTTTCACATGCAAACATGGAAAGAACCTACTAACCTTTTTACTGATGTTTGGTGTAGATCCTCCATTGCCTTTTTGTCCGCTTGCTTGCGCTGCTCCTTCCAAAGTTAACCTGCAATCAAGACAAAAAAACTACTCATGCATGTTATTTTTCTACTTGTGGGTTAGAGATTAAGCATTAATCGAATAAAACATACATAAGTCATGCATTGGGACAGGAAAAGTATTCTTTTATTAATATCAAGATGAATCAACTTACAATAATGATAGAGATCAACCACCGTTCCTTGATCCTGATCCTGGGCTCCTCCTCTTCTTTGTCCTCCAAATGCTTTGCTTGAATTCTCGTTAGGCTTGAGGAAATGCTAAAGGGTTGGGACAAATGGATTCGGAAATTGGGTAGAGTTTCTTTGCTATATTTTTCCTTTTTCCAAATAGTACCCCTACCCCTTCTTTTATAGGATAGAAGGAGCTAGGGTTTTGGACGAACTCTCGGCCATGCATGGCTGAGAGTTTCAGTTAACTGACCCATAACTTTTTGTCCCGTCGGAAACTTTCCATTTTTTGTGATTCTGAAGGCAAACACGGGCTGTAGTGGGCCTGCTAGCATTTGCCCGCGGGCTGTAGTGGGCCTACTAGCGTTTTCCCGCAGGTTGTAGTGGGCTTGCTAGTGTTTACTTTTTAAAAATGGAGTTTTTAGAAGAGTTGTTCAGTAGTTTTTTGGCAAAGAATGGATATGAGTTGGCCTGATGCCAGGTAACCATGTGTGGTGCAATTTAGGGTTATAACAAGCCCCCATTGTTTAAAAGGGGCTTCAGTTTTGATCGGAACTAAAGGTAGCGTCGGGAGTTTCTGTTTACCTGCAAATGGATGATAAGGACTACAAGCTCGGACCTTAGCATTAACATCTAAAAAGAGTTTTTGCTAGTAATACCCAGCCCTCAGAATTTTGTAAGCTGTGGCCCTCCAAGAATGATGTCCTCCACAAAATCCTTCGTGAAATTCACTTATAACCCTTTTTGTTTCTGATTCGACTAAGCAGACTAACAAGAAACCGAGCGGGTCTTTCCAATATAGTTGATTTTCGGCGATACATTACTTAACCACATGAAGCTTTAAAGTCCTGGATTTTGATGGTGATAGTTCACTTGGGCATTTTAGAGTTAGCAGGTAGGATACTATGTTTCTGTACCATTTTGATGATACAAACTTCTCCTCGATCTTGATTTCACTTCTTGGTTCATCAAGCTCATTTACGTTCATAATTCCCTCATATCCCTGTAGGCAGCTTATATCCAGAGCTCTGAGATTTGATTCAGCCAAAAGTTTGGCCAGGACTTGTCCTTTTATCAGTTTAGTAGGTTTGATTTCCAGGTCAAATTCTTGGATCTTGGCCAGCCATCGTCCTCTTTTCCCATCACTGTCTGGTTGTACCAAAATATCTTTCACAGAACTGGTCGGTACATACGCAATTATCTTGGAATGTAATACATATGTTCTAAATGTCTTCAACGCCTTTACCATGGCGTATGCTTGTTTTTCTATTATATTGTATTTAAGTTCTGCATCTCTGAGGCTCTTGCTGAAAAAGGCTATCGGCTATTCTAACCCCTCTCCGTTCTTTTGGAGGAGCACCGTGACGATCATGTGTTTGGAGGCAAATGAGAAAATAAGAAAGTCTTTCAGATAATTGGGACTTGCCAATATAGGTGCCTCAACTATTACTTTCTTAATATGTGTGAACGACGCTTTGGCCTCTGTTTTCAACTTTACTTCACTGTTCTTTTTCAGCATATCTATGATCAATTTTACAATTTCAGCGAAATTTGGGATAAATCTTCGTAAAAAAATTATTTTTCCTAAGAAAGATTGAATTTCTTTTACATTTCTGGGAATGTTTATAGTGTCTATTTCTTCAACCCTCTTAGGATCAATATTAATTCCATCCTTAGATACAATATGACCCAATAATTTACCCTCTTGCATGGCGAAGTGTGATTTCTTGGGGTTTAAGGATAGACCAAACCTGTGGCATTTTTCAAATGTTTGTTTAATATGTACCAGATGCTCTTCATCGGATTTGGAGAAAACTGTTAAATCATCGAGATAGATGACTATGAACTTATCTCTCTCTCCGATGAAAGTGATGTCCATAGTGTGATGGAACGTGGCTCCTGCATTCATCAAACCGAAAGACATTTTATCCAACATAAACGTACCCCAAGGGGTGGTAAAATATGTTTTTTCTTTATCTTGTTCATTCATGGAAATTTGATTATATCCAGAGAAACCATCAATCATAGACATTCTATTCACCCCAACTATCTTTTCTAACACATGATCCATTTTGGGCAGAGGATAGTTGTCTTTAAGAGAGGATTTATTTAAATTTCTAAAATCCACGCATAGTCTAATTTCTCCACTCTTTTTTCTGACTGGGACCAGATTTGCCACCCACTCAGAATATCTCAGAGGTACTATAATCTTCGCCTCCAAAAGTTTCTTCACTTCTCTCTTGACCATAGGCAATAAAATGGGGTTGATCTGCCTAAGCTTTTGTCTAAACGGTTTGACCCCAGGATTTAAAGGTATCTTGTGATCGATCATGGCAGTGTCATAGGTTCTTAACTCGTCATAAGACTAGGCAAAAACATCTTTAAATTGTCTGAGTAGGTCCTTATATTTGTCCTTTATTTCAGGGGGGAGGAGTTTAGATATTTTAACCATCCTGGATTCTTCTTTGGTTCCTATGTCACAGTCCTCAACCTCTTCGGGTTGGGGTTGTAAGGTGGATTTTACGGGTATGTCTTTTTGATCAAATAGTCTTTCTAGAGTGATCAGTCCCTTTGGAATCTGGTTTTTTTTAGGACCTGTTAGTAACATTTCTCATCCAAGGCACAAGAGCGTTCAGGTCTGCAAGTGGCGCGAGAAGCGCCCGAGCGCAGCACGAAAAAATCTCATTTTTTGGATTCCAAGAAAGTAAGAGGGAAAGATTATATTATCGATGGTTAGGATCCATCCATAGGGGCAGATCAATGGTTGGAGGGAAATCACAGCTAGCGGAGATGCGTTGAGATTAGCGCGATGGATAATAGCCAAAGGACATGTGGCGTGAGAGCTAGTCACATCGGTTTTTCAACATTCGGGAATTCAAAGGGTGAGGGTTCTATGTCATTCTATATCTCGAAACCCTGAACCCCGAAGCACCGAAAGCACCAAGAGTCGGGCCCGCAGTATCATAGAGAAGTCTCAACGTCCATCCAAAGGGGACACGTGGCATGCAATGAGGCCCCTCACCTTTTCTCCCATCGTGAATCCGACACACAAGGAGCAACTCCTTCATATCCCCGAAACATGAAGTGCCAGGAGTGTCTAGGACCCAGGCCCACAACATCTCTGAGTGAGCTCAGTGCCATCAGATCTGAGAGGGATGCGTGGCGCCAACTTAAGCCATCTCAGTGTTTTTCTCATCACAATTTTAAGAAGCGATAATCAACCCCTTCCTATTCACGAATTCCGAAAGCACCTTTGAGAATAAACGCAGGATCACAGCCCGTGGTCGCTTGGGAAATAAAAAGAGTTGTACAAAAGGGGCCAAAGGCATCAAGTCTAGTTTCCTAAAGGATCATTGCGATCTCCAGGTGCCATCAGATTCGACCTCAGTCTGGGTGTTTGCTTGGAGTAAATAAAGGCGAGAAGGGGTGGTTAAAACCTCTCCTCATGCATTAAGTGTGAGGTATGGAGGGTCTGGCAAGCGGTCTGCTCGAGAGGGTCCTGTGTACCCATTTTTCCAAGGAAGCCATGCCGCGTCCACGACTAGCTCAAGGAGGCCTGCGCATGCTAGCTCGATACTTAATGGCTCAGCTACTCCCCTTGCAGAAGCCACGCACAATTAAGGTGGCATCTGACAAAGAATACCCATCCGAATTTGGCTGAAGGGACACCAAGCTTTGGATGATCGAGCACACCGATGTTAGGAAAATTTATCTGAGTATATAAACTCAGTCTTTGTATTTTGTAATCTATCGATGGTTGAGCAAGGCTCCCGATTGTAAAGTTTTGATGAAGCGTTGGTCACTCTGGTTAATGTATAAGGCATTGTAGACTTCTTACTTTATGGATGTCAGCCTCTTTTCCATCTCTTTGTTTACTGTGTTAGAATAGCTCGAAATTGGAGGATCCAGTCGAGTTGTGGTTATTATAGGATGATGTAGGTTGGATCACTATAACAGTTGCATTGTTTCTAATCGGTTCCTGTGATTTTATTAGCACTGAACGACTTGGAATTGGAGGATCCATTCGAGTCACCCTTCAGCTCCTTGAGGCTCTGGACCAAGAGGATCTTGGCTTCTGAGTTTTTCATCCTCAAGCTTCCGAAGGCCTGTTGCCCGAGGTAGTCTTGCTCACCCTTCTCACAAGTCTTCCATCTACCATCCTTTAATCCATTTACTGACGGGAGTTGGATCAAGACCTCCCTTGTTGTCTACATACCAGGCCTGGTATCCTTATTTAAAGCTATATCTTCTTGAGTCTTTATCCATTCGATCACCCCATTAAACAAATCGTGACATAAAACTGATGGGCGTTGGGCTCTGCTCCTACAAGCGATCCAGGAGTGACTTCTGACGCTAACATTTCTGGCGCCATTGCCAGGGATGAAGTTGAATATTTTCCCTAGGATTGAATGACATTGAGCCTCTGATTCTGAAGGTGCATCAGGTATCAGAGCCTTGGAAGATTGCTGCTGTGCACCTGGCGATGCCATTGTGGCGAACCTGCCATGTTAATTATGGCTTTCAGAGGTAGACACATGTGGTCTCATCCACAACTGCCTCTAGATACACCTGAAACTAATCTAGAGGTGGTTCTTAGAAAAGGAAAGGCCTATGAAGAAGAAGCTTCCACCGCCGAACCAAGTAATCTGCCATTTTCTTTTGTAGGAACTCCATTTTCTTCTCCTCAGTTTCTTAATAGACCTCTTTCTGAGGTTTCCCATTTCCTGAATTTCGGGAGTGTTCCTGTTGATTTTTCCCCTCCTGATCTGGGATTGGAGGGAGAAATCCTTGTCACTCCCCTCTCCTCTAAATTTGTACCTTGGCGTAGACCCAGGACCAAAAAATATTTCCCCACTCCTATCTTTACCACTCCTCCTCTTGTTATTGTTGCCACTCCTTCACAAAGAGGAGAATCTACTGATTTTAACCCATTAGCCTTCTCCTTAAATCCCCTTTTGTTTCCCATTCCACTCTGAGACTCATTCCCAGTATCCCCTTTGCGAACTCCTTCTCCTCCGAATTCTCCTCCACCTAATATTCCTATGGCTGGTGCTAATCCCCCTCTAAATATAATGGACACCATAGTCTCTACCAGATATGCTCCCTTAATCCTACCTCATCCTATGAATCCTCTCCCTGCTGGATATTACTTGAAGTATATGCCCAAGTTCACTGGGGAAGGGGACATAACTGCGGAAGATCACCTAGATTCTTTCTACAGTTATGCAGACAACCTGAACATTGAAAATGAAGATGTCTGGATGAGAGTCTTCATCTAGAGCCTGGATGGTGAGGTGAGAAAGTGGTTTAGAGGATTGGCCCCCGGATCTATTGTTGGGATCGAAGCCCTAGATAGTGCATTCCTGAGGCAGTGGGGAGATATGAAGGATTTCATGTATTACATGACAGAGTTAGGGTCTTTGAATAATATGGATGGAGAGTTTGTCTCTGACTTCTCCAAAAGATTCAATAAGATGTATAATAAAATTTCAGCTGAAATAAAACCCTCAGAAGCCTCGGTCAGGATTTCTTATGCTAGTGCGTTTGGCCCCGACTTCTGTCTTTTATTGAGAGAAAGAAGAGCCACCTCCTTAGATCAAATGCAATATGTGGCCATAGAAGTGGAATCCAATGTATTAGCAGCTGATAGACTGAGGAACAAGGTCGATGCAGACAAAATAAAGGGAAGTTCAGAAACCTCAACTTCTGGCTCATTGGTGCCCCACCCTCAAGTGGATGAACTGACCAAGATGGTGAAGTATTTGTCTGCAGAGATGGAGAGAATTAAGGTGGAGGGGAGGCAAGCATACAAGGGCCCTCAAAACACCGAAAAAAAATCAGGTTTCAGGAGGACAAACAATATTACTTCCCTGACTGTGCCAAGAGAGAGGGGAAGAGACAGAGAAGACCAAAAAATTCAGGCCCCTTTTCAAAACAATTTTATGGCCGAGGAAGAAGGGGGGGAAACATATGAGATGGATCCTGAAATACATTGCTTCGGAGACACTCCTTCTTTCCCTCATCTCACTCAATTAGCATATGAGGAATCTCTCATGGACAGTCAGCTAAATGAACTAAGCAAGGGATACAAGGCTAGTGGTAGCCAAGGAAAGTATGATCTGAGGTCTAAGAAAAAGACAGTAGCACCTGATGTTCCTAAGCAGTCCACTAGAACAGAGAAGCCTATTAATGAAGTAGCAGACAGTCACAGAGGTAAGAAGCACCAACCCCTCTCTCCCATAGTCCAGAGTCATGTTCCCAAAATAAGAGAAATACCAAAGCTTACATCTTCTTTTAATTTCGAGCATGAAATTCAAAAGACCAGAATCCCTGTGCCCCTGACCGAGTTTATTAAACATGAAAGGTTCAAGAAACGCTTCTCTGAGATTTTACAGTTTGAGTTATCATGCCTTCCCACAAACTCCATCAATTTGCAATATGAAAAGCTTGTAGTTATTCTAGGTCCTATGGTAGAAGACAGGAATGACTCATCCCCTCCCTTCTACACTTCCCTGAACATACATGACAAGGTACTGCACAACTGCTTGATGTATTCGGGGGCTTATCACAAACTCATGCCCAAAACTGTCATGGAAGAGTTAGGGCTAGAAGTCACCCGAGCCTATCATGACCTCTATTCCTTTGACTCCAGAAAAGTTCAATGTCTAGGAGTTATCAAAGACCTGGTCGTGACCTTGTTTTAGTTGCCCATGAAAAGTGTGGTCATGGATATTGTAGTGGCTGATGTCCCCCCCAAGTTTTGTATTTTTTTATCAAGATCTTGGATAAAAATACTAGGGGGAAATTTGCAAATGGACCTCACATATGCTACTATCCCAGTGTTTGGAGGAGAACATAGGAGGCTATACAGGGAAGCCCAACTGGCATATATAATCAGTGATGAGGCCAAACCTACCAACCATCCCATTTTTTCCTTGGACACTGATTTAGGTTCCAATGTACTAAAACTCACTAATGCTCCCTAGCCTATTCTAAAACTCAGAAATCCACCCACCACTTCCCATGAATTTCCTCCCTCCATCACCCCTGTCTGGAAAATGTTCTTTGATGGAGCTTGTTCCAGGGAAGGCACTGGAGCTGGGGTGTTTTTTGTGTCACCTTCTCATAAAACCATATCTTTCTCATACAAACTAGAATTTGAAGCTACCAACAATGTGGTGGAGTATGAAGATCTTGTCCTAGGATTAAGGGCCACAAGGGAAATGGGAATTCAGGAAGTAGCAGTGTTCGGAGATGCATAGTTGGTGGTCCAGCAGATTAGAAATGCTTATCAAGCGAAGCATACTCGACTTAGAAGCTACATAAATGAGGTATGAGACTTAATTGACAGCTTCTTCTTAGCATTCAACATCTCTTTTGTCCCAAGAGAGAAGAACACAGTGGCAGATTCCTTGGCTACATCAACAAGCAATTTCAAAGTACCCATGCCGCCCAAATGCAGATATGATGTGGAATTAAAATACAGGCCCTCCATACCTGACAACGTCAAACATTGGAAGGTATTCGAGGATGATCTCGAGGTCAAAAAATTCTTGGAGACTGTCGAAGAATTTTCAAAGATACATATCGACCAAGACTCTGTCTCTGAAGAAGAGCTTGATGGGGATAAATTTCTGAGTAAAATAGCAGAGCGTAACATTGTGCAGCTCCCCAACAACCATATTCCAAGGGGAATGGTTCCTTTGGAAAGGCTTTTTGATAGAAATGATGTGTCATTAAAAGGGGAAATTTCGGAGGATGACGCTGGTACTATTCAGTGCAACATTGGCACCAAGAGTGAGCCCAAGTTTGTCAAATTGTCAAGAAGTCTGACAAAGGAGCAGAGGTCTGAATACACTGGACTCTTAATGGAATTTGCTGATGTTTTTGCTTGGACCTACGAAGACCTCAAAACATATGACACTTCTATCATCGAGCATAAAATCCCATTGAAAAGGGAGGCAAAGCCATTTAGGCAGAATCTAAGACAGATCAATCCTATGCTGCTGCCTATTATGGAGAGGGGAGTGAAGAAGTTGCTTCAAGTTCAGATCATTGTACCACTGAGATATTTAGAGTGGTTGGCCAACTTGGTACCAGTAAGGAAAAATAATGGAGAAATCATACTCTGTGTAGACTTCAGAAACCTGAACAAGAGCTCGCGAAAGGATAACTGTCCCTTACCAAAGATGGAACATATTTTGCAGAGGGTAACAGGAGCATCTAGGATGTCCATGATCGATGGTTTCTCTAGCTATAATCAAGTCTCTTTTCTTCTTGAGGATAGGGAAAATACGACATTCACCACTCCATGGGGCACATTCATGTATGCCAAGATGCCTTTTGGATTGATGAATGCAGGGGAAATGTTTTAGCGTGCCACAGACATAGCTAGTAGTATCCCACCCTGAGGATTTTGTAGGCTATGGTTTTCCAGAAATGATTCCCTCCACATAGACTATCGTGAAATTCAACCATAATCCTGTCAGCCTATGGCGGATCCACACATCTCAAAAGCAACCCCAGGGGGTCTTTCCAATATACAACTTGATCAGTAAGGCAGTATCTGACTACTTTGAGCTTTAGAGCTTTTGCCTTGTTTCTTTGCAGGCCATCTAGAGGTCGCAACTCTTGCAGAAAATATATGACATCCTTATACCAAGGACATCGAGCCAATGGAGGAAATGTTTCACCATCGTGAAAGCTCGTCTCTCTGAAGTGGAATTGTCCTCCTCGATCGGGAATCTGTAAAAACAACTGTAGCATGGTATTTCTTGACAGGGATTATTAGAAAACGAAATCTAATCTAATATAACACTAAAGAAAATCAATCTTAGAAGAATTAATTGCTATTAGGGGTAGAAACCCCCTCAACGAAGAGAAAATGAGCGTCTTCCATGCATGTAGCTTTAAAGTCTTCTTTAGAGATAGGTCGCTGGTACAGAGGGAGCCGATGACCATTTACAAGTAACAGAGTTCTGGAGTCATCGATTGTGAGGAGCCTTACTGTTCCATTGGGAAAAACTGTGTCTACTTCGTAAAGTCCAAGCCATCTTGTACGCAGTTTCCCTTGAAATTATTTGAACCGGGAATCATACAGTAGGGCCCAATTACCTTTTTGGAACTGCTTGTTCTTGATATTTTTGTCATGCCATTGTGATCTTTGCTGTTGAATTATGGTTGTTTGTTGAATGGCATCTAATCTTTTCTCCTCTAGTTCATTAAGCTGCTGCAACCTGGCTGTCTGTGCATCAGTTAGGTCAAGGTTGACAGCTGAAGCAATCCTTAAGGTTTTTATCTCAAATTCCACAGGAAAAACAACACTCTTTCCATAGACTAATTCATAGGGATAAAATCCTGTAGTGTTTCTCCAGGTAGTTCTGTAGGCCCATAGTGCTTCAAGGAGCCTGTAGGACCAATCCTTTCTACTTTCCTTCACTGTTTTTGTGAGAATGGCTTCTATTAC
>JZKD02S1798897.1:76319-98796 GCA_000966675.3 Picea glauca
CGGCGCCAAAATGTTGGTCACTATAATTGCTTAATTGATTTAAACAATCAAGTGATACATAAATTATCAACCCAGGGAAGTATTTTATTTCAAAGATAACCATGCACTATATATGATCAATTCCAAAAGCAACTCAGTGTTGTAGTAAATAAACTTATACTAATCACACTTGCTTAAATAAACTGAAGCTCTGAATTAAATCACAGGAAAGTAATTCCCGTATTGCAAATCTTTAAAGTTCAATCTAAGAATCCTGGATTACATTAAAATAACACTGCAATGGGAAAGAACAACTATTCTACAATCGGAGAACAGGACCCTTACTCTCAACAGAGACTTCAGCACTAACACTCTTTCATGAAAACAGTAATGCAGAAAACAATTAACTCTATCTAACAGAGAACAAAGCCACCTAGTTCCTTCCCTTCTAAGCAGGAGCCTTGAGCCTTATTTCTGTTTTAGCACACTTGTGAGGTTGAGGCTTATAGAGAAAAGGGTAGTCTGATCCCTTCCTTTCTGAGCAGGGATCCTTAACCCAGTTTCTGACTAGCACAACTGTAGAAATAATGGAAGTCTACAGAGAACAGGATGTTTTGGTTCCTTCCTTTCTGAGCAGGAACCCTTGACCCAATCCATGGCTAGCACACTTGTAGAGGTAACTGAAATCTATAGAAGACAAGGTGTTTTGATTCCTTCCTGTCTGAGCAGGAACCCTTAACCAAATATCTGGCTAGCACGCTGGCAGAAGTAAATGAAATCTACAGAAGACAAGGTGTTTTGATTCCTTCCTGTCTGAGCAGGAACCCTTAACCAAATCTCTGGCTAGCACAATGGCATAAGTAAATGGATTCTACAGAGGACAAGGTGTTTTGATTCCTTCCTGTCTGAGCAGGAACCCTTAACCAAATCTCTGGCTAGCACACTGGCAGAGGTAAATAAAATCTACAGAAGACAAGGTGTTTTGATTCCTTCCTGTCTGAGCAGGAACCCTTAACCAAATCTCTGGCTAGCACACTGGCAGAAGTAAAGGAATTCTACAGAAGATAGGATATTCCGATTCCTTCCTGTCTGAGAAGGAACCTTTAACCCAGTCTCTGCTTAACCTCATAAAATCATCACACAAGATTGCTGATAAAAATAATTACAAATTTCATTCAATGAACTAAGACAGAGTCAGTAGTGTTTCAGCAAAGCGGAATCCATTAAAATCAGTGTTTCAGGAAACGACAGTTAAACAAAGCATAAACAGAATTTGTACTAACACACTTCTAACTAATGGGTGAATCTTGTGAAGAAGGTGGGCCCTCCCTTCTCACAAGATTCCCCTGAAACGAAAAGGCTAGAAAAGGATGCTCAAAGCAGTCTTATATTCATCTGTCGAAATATCACATTACAAATTGGAAAAATAGAATACGTCCCGCTTCTCTGGAGTTGCTTCAATACATCAAAACTTGGCTCCCTCGAATGGTGATTTCCTCTGATTTAAAGAGGAAATCCCCTCGATACAATAATTACAATGCATATTTGAATCCTATCCGAAATCATATCTTCTTTCTAAACCAGCATAGGATGTCCTAGTCTCACGCAACCGAATTCTTTACAGGAAATGAACGAGGTATTGCTGTTACGACTGGTGTAACAACTTCTTCTCATTGTTGTTGATGCTGTTTCAGCATCGCAATTCATGGGTTGTTTTAGCCACGTGAATTGTGCTCTGACTGCGTTGACCGTTGACTGTGGAGGCTTCCTGTGTTTCAGCATCGTCGGTTCTGGCAATTTCCTCTGTGTTTCAGCATCTGCAACTCTGGACTATGTAACAGCTCCGTGTTTCAGCATCTGCGACTCTAGACTGTGTAACGGCTCTGTGTTTCAGCATCTGCGTCCTCGAACTATAAGGCAACTCCGTGTTTCAGCATCTGCAACCTTAGACTGTATAACAGCTCCATGTTTCAGCATCAGTTCTGTGTTTCAGCAACAATGACCTTGGACAGTTCTGTGTTTCAGCAATAGGCCTCAAATGCTAATCTGTAGTTTTGGACACTTATGCATTTCTAATCAATGGTTAAGTACGAAAGTGATGTAAAATATTATGAAAAACAGATTAGACATATAGTAATGACAAGGGACGTTGTATACCTTTGAGATGATCAGATAAAGTGATAGTATGAGTCTAAATGTAGGTGATCAAGAGTATAATGGCGGCAAAAAGTATAGGAAAAAAGGTACATTATGTGGTCCTAACAACCGTATTCATTGATGTCTGCAGAAGAGTCAGAGCTTGCACCAAATGTCAAATATTTGCAGGAAAGTAGCAGCTCAAGTCTCTTCCATTAAATCCTGTGGTTGTTTCAGGACCTTTCTAGCAATGGGGCCTAGATTTCATTGGAGAAATTCACCCTACTTCCAGTGGGTAGCACAAATGGATCTTGACTGCTACCGATTTATTCACCAAGTGGATTGAAGCTATCCCCACCAGGAGTGCTTCCCAAAAGGTAATCAATGGGTTCCTAGAGGACCTAATCATAAGGTTCGGCTGCCCAAGTAAGGTTGTGACTGATAATGTAGCCTCTTTCAGGGCTGACTGTTAGCCAAGTTCTGTGAGAAATTCGGGATCAAACTGATTCACTCCACCCCATATTATCCCCAGGGCAACAGTTTAGCAGAATCCTCCAACAAAAGCCTGATAAGGATCATCAAAAGGTTGTTGGAAGACAACAAGAAGGCCTGGCATTCAAGATTGAAATTTTCTCTATGGGTCGATCGAGTGACCACCAAGAGATCTATAGACATCTCTCCTTTCCAATTAGTCTATGGAGCAGAGGCTGTTTTTCCTTCTCATCTAGCCATTCCTGTAGCAAAATTCCTCCAGGATCATCAAGAGGAGCCTGATGACATGATCAGAAGGATTCATCAGCTAGTGGAGGTCTAGCAGGCCAGGGAGCAGGTAACGGACAGAATTCAGGACCATCAACAAAGGATCAAGCAGGTTTTTGATAAGAAGGCCAAGAAGGAAGAATTTCGTATAGGAGACCTGGTACTGAAATGGGATGCTCCTAAACAAGATAAAGGCAAGCACGAAAAATTCGAAGCCCTGTGGATCGGGTTTTTCAAAGTCTCCAAAGTATTCTCGAATAATACCTACAGGTTATGGGATTTGAAAGATCGAGAAGCTTTCAATGGACCTGTGAATGGGCATTTCCTAATTTTTTTTTTCTCTTGAGCCGCGCATGCCTCTTTCGCAGTTGTAAATATTATTTTTCTTTCTATCTTTAAGTTTTAAATAAATGACCCCATAGCACAATAGCAAGGCATTGAAACTACAAAATGAGTCCTTAGAGCATCACAGGGACAACTCTATCCCCCATGGAGCCTAATGGTAGTAACATTTCTCGTCCGAGGCACAAGAGCATTCAAGTCTGCAAGTGGCATGAGAAGCGCCCGAGCGCAACACGGAAAAATCTCATTTTTTGGCTTCCAAGCAAGTAAGCGGGCAATATTATATTGTCGATGGTCAGGATCCATCCATAGGGGAAGATCAATGGTTGGCAGGAAATCACATCTAGTGGAGCTGCGCTGAGATTAGCGCAATGGATAGCAGCCAAAGGACACGTGGCGTGAGACCTAGTCACGTCGATTTTTCAGCATTCGGGAATTCAAAGGGTGAGGGTTCTATGTCATTCTATATCAACCCCGAACCCTGAAGTGCCGAAATGACCAAGAGTCCGGCCCGAAGTATCATGGAGAAGTCTAAGTCATCCATCCAAAGGGGACATGCAGCATGCAATGATTCCCCTCACCTTTTCGCCCATCTCAACTCCAACACACAAGGAGCAGCTCCTTCATATCCCTGAAACATGAAGTGCCAGGAGCGTCCAGGACCTGGGCCCACAACATCGTTGAGTTAGCTCAGTGCCGTTAGATCTGAGAGGGACGCGTAGCACCAACTCAAGACATCTCAGCGTTTCACTCATCACGATTTTAAGAAGCAAGGATCAGCCCCTTCCTATTTGTGAATGCCGAAAGCACCTTTGAGAATAAACGTAGGGTCACAGCCCGTGGTCGCTTTGGAAATAAAAAGAGCTGTGCAAAAGGGTCCAAACACATCAAGTCTAGTCACCGAAAGGATCATCACAATCTCTAGGTGCCATCAGATTCGACCTCAATCCGGGTCTTTGCTTGGAGTAAATAAAGGCGAGAAGGGGTGGTTGAAACCTCTCCTCATGCATTAAGTGTGAGGTATGGAGGGTCTGGCAAGCGGTCTGCTCGAGAGTCCCGTGTACCCATTTTTCCAAGGAATCCATGCCAAGTCCATGACTAGCTGGAGGAGGTCTGCACATGCTAACTCGACACTTAATGGCTCAAATACTCCCCTTGCAGAAGCCACGCGTAGTTAAGGTGGCATCTTACAAAGAATACCCGTACGAATTTGGCTGAAGGGACACCAAGCTTTGGATGACTAAGCACACCAATGTTAGGTGAATTTCTCTAAGTATATAAACTCAGTCTTTGTATTTTGTAATCTATCGATGGTTGAGCAAGGCTCCCGATTGTAAAGTTTTGATGAAGCGCTGGTCACTCTGGTTAATGTATAAGGCATTGGAGACTTCTTACTTTATGGATGTCAGCCTCTTTTCCATCTCTTTATTTACTATGTTAGAACAACTTAGAATTGGAGGATCCAGTCGAGTTGTGGATGTTATAGGATGATGTAGGTTGGATCACTGTAACAATTGCATTGTTTCTAATCGGTTCCTGTGATTTTCTTAGCGCTGAACAACTTGGAATTGGAGGATCCAGTGGAGTCACCCTTCATCTCCTTGAGGCTCTGGACCAAGAGGATCTTGGCTTATGAGTTTTTCATCCTCAAGCTTCCGAAGGCTTGTCGCCTGAGGCAGTCTTGCTCACCCTTCTCACAAGTATTCCATCTACCACCCTTTAATCCATTTACTGACGGAAGTTGGATCAAGACCTCCCTTGCTGTCTACATACCATGCCCAGTCTCCTGAGTTAAAGTTATATCTTTTTGAGTCTTTATCCATTCTATCACCCCATTAAACAAATTGTGACATAAAACTGATGGGCGTTGGGATCTGCTCCTGCAAGCAATCCAAGAGTGACTTCTAACACTAACAGGACCATCATACGATGATTTGCGATTTTGTCTTGGAAAGCTTGAGGGTCCTCCCCTTCTTGCATGATCCATATTTGGTCATTTTGATTTTCTTGATCCGCATGAGTTTCGAAAAATTCACCTACTGCTTCAAGAAACTTCTTAATTTGTTCACGATCCTCAAAAACCTGCCAGTGCTGGATATTATCTGGTATAGATGGTCCGTGTCTTATCTCTATGTGATACTTCAATTTAAAGGTTGTAGGAGGAGTGAAAGTTGAAGCCTCTTTAGCTAATGCATCAACATGTAAGTTTTCTGCGCGTGGGATGAAGTGGACATTTACAGACGAGAAAAAGTTTTCCATTAGATCCCAGGCACAATTCCTATATGATCTTAATCTGGGATGCTTGGCTTGGCACTGTTGATTTATTTGTTTGACTATTAACTCTACATCTCTGTATACCTATAGGTTATTTATTTTTAGCTTCCTGGCAGCCTCTAATCGTAAGACCAATGATTCATATTCACATACGTTGTTAGTATAATCTATATCCCATTGCAGTCTGTAAGAAAAAGGAACAACGAACTTTCCTCCAGGAGCCACTAAAAACACTCCTACACCAGCCCCTTCACAAGATGAGGCACCATCAAAAAACATTTTCCAGATACCGGTGCTACACATATCCTCGGTCATGTAACCTGACTCTTCCTGCTCTATATCGTTTTCCTATAGACAACCATCTAAATCGTCATCAAAGGATAAGATACAATTTCCTAAATCTTGGTCTGCAATGTAAATAGGGAAATTGTTCGGATTTTGAGGGTCGCTTACTATATATGCTAACCTCGTCTCTCTGTAAAACCGAGTAAATTTCCCACCAAACATAAGAATTGTGGTGAACATCATATCTAGTTGAAGAGAACCCCCTATCTTGGCTCCCCATGACCTAAACAACAATAAGCCATACATGGGGGGAATATCAACAATAACCACATCCATCAAGATACTCTTAACTGGGATCTGTGCCAGGGTAACTACTAAATCCTTTATCATTCCCATACACTTAACTCTTCTTGAGTCAAAAGAGTAAAGATATCTGTAAGGTCTGGTGATCTGGAGACCCAATTTGTCCATAATAATTTTAGGCATCGCGTTATGGGAGGCTCCAGAGTCTAGCATGCAATTATGTAGCAGTTGACCGTATACATTTAAGGTGATATAAAAGGGAGCAACAGTGTCTTTGGCCCCTTCAAAATGTGGACCAAAAGTGATGTTGGGTTTATCATCTTCCAGGTTTAAAACGTCAGACTGGCTTTCTAGCTCTGAGACACCTATCACTTTGGTAATCTGCTTTCGATAAACTGGGTTTTTCGATAATTCTACCAGAGGAATTGGTATCTTAATTTTATTTATCTCATTTTTGAAACTTAAAACTCTGCTCACCTTGTCTGTTTCTCTAGCCGAGACTTCCGATTCCTTCCTTTCCGACTTATTCGTCTGGACCACTTTATTACTCATGGTATTGGTTGAAGGCATAATTTTATTAGCTATTTCGGTTCCTTGTGTTTGGGTCTCAACTTTTCCCACTTCAGACTCTTGTGTGCTTACTACTTTCGATTTGTTGTTAGGTAATAGGGTTTCTTCCGGAGTAGGCTCACAAATTTGACCTCTTGGGAGAATTTTCTTAGGTTGAGTAGTTGAAATGGGCTTACTCTTAGATCTCAAGTTATACTTAGGTTGGACCTCGGCCATTATCATTTTGGTTTCTTATTGAGAGATACAAAGGTCAGTATGATCTATTTCTTCACCCTTAACCAACGATTATTGAGTGTTTAGAGATTTTTCATAATCTTCTCTAGTCAGATACGGTTATGTGCAGTCATCACCGAAGTTCGTGACATCATCATCCAAATCTCCGAAATCTTGGAGATCATTCGCTCCTATAAAATTTTCATTCTTTAGGGGAGATTGTATTTTTTGGTCTTCGTTTTTTATCTGTCTTTGTTGGTTCGGGGGGTTGGGGTTCCTCTTGAAATCCTTTTTGGTGAAAGAATCGAATTTGGCCTATTCTAGCTCCATTCTGGATATTATATTAGATAGTTCCTTAATTACCCTAGCCATATCGTCTACTTTGCCATCTGTGTATCTATTAGACCCTGACGGCCCTGCTTGTTCTCTAAAGCATCTATTTTCTCAATTTCCTATTTCTACTTTAGATTTTAACTTACTAGAAGCCATCATATTTGACTCAATTTCTACAGCGTCATCTTGCATTCGTTTTAGAGTAGCACCCATTCTTTCCCGTAGAAGAAGTGCAAAATCTGGTTCGAAATCCCCTGCAAAAGTTACTTTTGCTGTGGGTTGGGACGATTTAACCTCAGATGGGATTTTGTTATACAACTTATTGAATCTTTGAATAAACTCCATAACTATTTCTGAATTATTTTTTATTAAAGACCCAAACTCGGTTAAATAATATAGGTGGTCCTTTCTTTCGCCCCATTGTCTAAGGAAAGCATATTCCAAGGCATCATAGGACAAGATAGATCCTGCGGGTAGAATCTAAAACCAATTTCGGACTTGTCCTTAAAAGGTTTGCATGAGAAGCCTTGAATACACATATTCATGTTTGAGACCTAGGATGTCTATGAATTGGTCAAAGAAATTTATGTGTTCGGCTGCAGTCAAATCTCCTTCCCCAGTGAATTTTGGAAAATTTTTTATAAAATTTTCGGGAAGGTCGTGGAGAGGAACGGGCAATACCAAGGGAGCGTATCCTGCTGCCACTTTAGAGAACACTATGGGAGGGGGGGCAGGCCCTTGGAATCCATATCCTCCTCCAGGAGCTCCTCCACCTCCTCCTCCGATAACCCCTCCATTTCCTCCTCCTGTGGCTTCCATCGTTGTTAGTGGAAAGTTGTAAAGGGGGTTTTGGAAGATTAAAAGTGAATCTTTACTTTCTTCACGGGGTGAAAAATCTGAGGATGACTAGTAAGGGATGAGAGGGCTTGGTTCTTCGGACTTGCAAGAGATGTATTCAGGGGAACCAATGGGTGTGGAATCTGGATGTGTGAAATATTCTTCGAGACCGTGTGAGGTCACAAAATTCAACTGAAGAGTTGATGATATATCGACAGTAGATAAATTTTCTGCATGACTTTTTCCTTTATGTTCTGCAGGGGTTATCAGACAGGTTTCACTTCTAACTTCAGAGTAGTTCGATGTTAGATCCTTATTGTCGAAGAAAGGGCTGCGTGAAGTCGAAGGTTCAGAATAAATTTTGGTCTTTAGTTGCGGGTATTTAGGTTGATAAACTACAGGGGTCGGCTTAAGATATTCTCTCGTCTTTAAAATTTTCTCAGGGTCGGTAATGCGTGTGGTATGTTTACCATCCGGGTTTTGCCTGGTATTCCTTCATCCAGATGCTAGCTTATTAATCGTGGAGTCGCCAAGTGAAAGATTGGAAAGCCTTTAAAAGGTGTGCACTCTTTGTTCACTATCAAAGGGTGGCACGTTCAACAAAATAAATGTCATTTTCCTAGGGAAAAGCATTTCGTAACTTCGGTCCCCGACAGCGGTGCCAAAAAGATGTTGTTCTAGAGTCTGTACTTAAGGCTTATAAGTACAATGTCTAGGCATCCGAAAGTGAATGAGGGATAAAGAAGGAAGAAAATTCAACCTTCGGCAAGGGCAGTGCGGGATGATTTATGGGTAGGCGTTGTCTAGCTTCCAACTGTTCCTGGATGTTTATATCCCATTCAATTGCTGCCCATGAACATTCGAGTTCAAATAGGGTAGTGGTTGTTTTAAGAATAGTATAAAAAAGATTTAAATAAATATGTGTTTGATCTGATAGTCTATGTTCGATATTAGGCTGTCTTGTTACAGGGATAATCATGGAGGAACAAAAAGATAAGAAAATATTAGGGGGAATTTAAGTGTTGTCTCAATTTTAGTCGTATAAAAGAGAGTTTACAGTTTCAAGAGTGAAAATAGGGTGCAAACCAAAGGCCCTTTCCCGTAACTGAGTCATATTTTAATAAATATGTATGAGGTGGGAGAAAACATTTAGCTGTCTATGATGCAAGGCTCCTATCAAGGGAGAATCTCACTTATAAGCAGAAGAAGAAAAATGTAAAGAAATAACCCGATGAAGCATAAAATATATATAGAATTCTGAAAGTGTTGACTGGTCATACCTGTTGATAGCTGGTATAGAGGAAAAACAACAAATAATATAGAAAACCAAAATTCATTCACTATAGTAGAGGTTGTACTAAATTATGGCGAAGCATTCATCAGATACAAATATGAAATGAAATGAAATATGACATACAAGGAAACAAACTCTTAACATAGTCATGATAGAATTGAGAATCTTCGGATTTGCTTTATATTAACTCTAAAAGAAGAAAACCTCTATTACAATCGACATAAAAGCTCCAACTCTTTTTTCTTTCTTTCTATGGTATATTTATACAGTTTCACATAAGATGGAATCTCAATCTCTACAAGATTTTCAGTTATGATAAGGAGGAGAGCAATCGTTCCATTTCTTCATCTCTATCTTTACTTTGTACCAGAAGCTTGCCCTCTCGCATGCTCGGTACAAGAGACACATCTTTCCACTAGTTGAGATATCAACCTTGATGGTTCCACTTGACAATTGGCCTCAAAAGAGTAACAATCTCGGGTTAATTGAGGCAAATTTTCTTCCATCTGTCAGTCTATGATGTCAATGGCACATAATTGCACACTTGGTTTAATCATACATTTATCTATTTGCACTATGTCTGCCATAGTTAGTTGTGAGAATTTGGCCGAATATTTTTCTCCCTTCTCGTTTATATCAAGCAAGATTTTCGCTGTATTTATTTGGCTCAATGTCTCAGCATTGCCTTCACTATCAATACCTAACAGATTACCGTTTATAGAATCAAAAACCTGTTCAAATGATTTCATTACCTTCTTGGCTTGTAGTTTACCTTCTGATATACTGTGCTCCCATTCTTTCAATAAAATATTTCCTCTAGTCTACTCCAAAATGGAAAACCTGGGAGTACTTCCTGATTCCCTATTGTTTGTAGCTATCATAGCCTCTTGAAAAGCGACCCGAGATTCTCCATCTTCTCTTTATTTGATCGATAAATTTTCCAATACTTCATCAATGAGTAAGCAACTGTCCCGAATTGTGTCTACCTTGGTAAGTAAACTTCGTTGAGCTACATAAACGCTGCTTTGAATCTCCATCGTCTGTGACTGGAACATCCCAATATCTATAACTTTACTTTCAATGATTTCCACTCTAGCCTGTAGTTGTTCAATCAAGTCCTTTTGCTGGCCCACTTGTATCTGACCATTCTACACTACCTTCTCTACTTGTTCGAGCTTATTTTTGAGCATCTCTATTTCTCTTTTATCGTCCAGCCTTGCTTGTTCTATTCTTGCGCTCGCCTGGTCCTTGGAAGCCTCCTTTGTTGTGGCTAATCTAGCTTCTAGGGTTTTGATGAGGCGATTTTTTCGCTTCAGCTGGTTTTTCAAAACCCCGACTCAAAATTGATTTGCTGTGGAATATGCCTCTAATGTCCCGGCTATTTCTGTGGTGAACTGTTCATTATTCTTGTCTTTCCCATCGGTCAATACTTTGTACTTCTTGGCTGTTGATTCCCCTTCCTGATAGAATTCTCTCTTTACCACAAACTTTCTCTTCTTATCACATAAGAACTCATTTGGAGGGAGCTCTTCCATCCTTATAGGTCTCAATTCTTCATTTAAAATCCACCCTGCGTCAATGTTTCCCTGAGTTGACTGTAAGGGAGTAATGGATGCGATGGGATATTTGATTTGCTTAGCTGGTTGCCCCGGAGTAGTAACCCAAGTCTTCTTTTTCTGTGGGTCGGGAGTCTTTATCTCTATTTTCAGACTCTTAGTTTTCTCTTCCCCATCCTGGTGTTTTTCTTGGCTGGGTGTCGCATCTTTGGAGCCTTCGACTTTTTTTTGTTTCACCTCCGCTGTACTCAGATTCTCATCTCGCAATACTACGGGAAGAAAACTACGTCAATGTTCTTGGAATTTTAGAACATCGGCCCTCTCATCAGGTGCCAGGGTTTGTATTCATGCCAAAATATCGGCATAAGATCTTGCGCCTCGGAAAATGTCATTCGAGGGTGAATTTTCGTGTTCGAACATTTTGAGTCTGCAACTAGCCAAATGATTATTTACGACCCGTTGCGGATCGTGCTTCTTGAATTCAATAAGAACCAATTTTAGGTCTTCTAGGGCTGCTACCTCATCTTTAGCATGCCCGAAATCTAACAAAGAATACAAATTTAAATGAACAGGAAAAGGTGGCCATACCTTCTTTGAATATCCCTTAATCTCCTTGCTTATGGCACTGATTACGGTTTGCCTAGCAACCTCACGACAAGCCATCTTGTCGGGTATAAATAATGGTAATGCATGGGGGGGAACAGAAGCCTCGAAAACTCTGAGATATGAGAATTCAAATTTTACATACCAGTCGGCTATACTTCTCAAATTCATCACTATACTGTCCAAGGTCCTGAGTGGCAGGTGGCCGAAAATAGTGACATGCTGCGGTACCATTACCCAGTTAAAGATTTCATATACGAAATCTGCCGCTTTATTTTCCCACAATTTTGAATGATAGATGTGGATGGTCTCGACTTCTGATGGATTCCAACTCCAACTCATTAAAGGAAAGGGTGTTAAAAAACACATGACGTCCATAATGTATGCGGACATAAAAAATGAAGCAATCTTTCCGCTCTCTTTATGCGCCCGATACTCTGTAACTCGACTGGTCAAGCTATCAGACAACATTTTCGTCCAGTTGAAGGAACAACCTTCGACAACTTGATGTATTAGAGGCACCCATTGAAGAAAGAAATGTGTGGTGTCCTCTCTCCCGTGTAATCTATACATCATCATAGCTATATATTTGAGTTGTGGTTCCAAGGAAGCTATTGAATATATACCATTACTGTCTTCCCTAAACTTCTCAGGGTGTGAAACCCAATCTCTGATTAAACTGGACATAGTCTTGTCATATTGCACACATTCCTTCTGTTTGATGTTCTCCAAGAATTCGACATCGTATGTAAGGTCTGACACGGTAGGCAACTTGTACATAGCCTACAGTTGTTTGGGTCTGAAAGTCCCGATGGTGACCTTATGTTCATTTATGATGGTTCTGGTTGGTATGTCCACATGGTCTAATGCCCACTAGAACATATCATAGTAAGGGAGACATCGTGGCCTGGATGCTACTTTATGCATTCCAGATTGGACGATGATCTTATATTTGGTGGTTAGGTCGTATTTTTCATTGTCACTGGAATCATCAAAATAATCTACTAATTCGGCCTATAGAACATCAGAAACAAACGACCAGATCCAGACAGAGTCGACACTTCGAGGTGAAGTATCAACGATGTTGTCTGAACCTTGTCTTGAAACATCAACGTTGGATTTAGACGCTTTTCATGGGGCCATGGCGGGAGATCCTGCTTTAGCTCTTCTGCGGTAAAAATATGTATACATACAAAAATTAGTTCACTGAGAAAAGTGTGCTCTCCGTAATGTAGAAATGAATTTGTGATAACAAATAAAAACTCTATATATTCAAAAACTCAGTACTTTTTAAGAATAGATCGGTCAAATCACGCTTAAATATAAATTTAGCAATAAAAACCCAATCTTTACTTGTCGATTCGCCTTGTTTCTAATTAATGTCATAAATTTTGGTGGTTCGAAATGTCAGTTGGCGTAAAAGAATTAAGATTGCCTCGTAAACTGTGCATGCATCAAATCATGAGGAATACTGGCTTAGTTCAATTAATTAGGTTTTTTCAAAGTTAATTAATCTTTCGGTACTCGCTGCATCGAGAGTTTTCGCTTTAACCCTTTGAACCTCTACCACCTGAGATTGCGATGATTACCTTTGGTTAATAAAAATGTAATTACGTTTAGGCGCTTAATTAATTACGTGATTATTTATATCATGACTTAGAGCTTCGAAGGTATAGTTTTCGAGAATTTCGTATGCCGAGTTGCGAAATCGCGAGATTGTGACTTCGCGACTCAGAGCTTCGAAGGTATAGCTTCCGGGAAGTTTGTATGTCGAGTGGCGAGATCGCGATATCGCGATGATATGTTTTAATTAAAATGGAGGATAAAACCGGATTAAGTATTTAATTAATTATGTTTATATATTTATCGTGACTTCGCGACTCGGGGCTTTGACAGTGTAGCTTTTTAAAAGAGAATACGCCGAGTCACAAATTTCCAACAGAACTTAACCACGGCTAATCTTTTACCGTTAACCTTACCACGAGTTACTAAAACAAGAAACTCGCGGTTTCAGCTATCGGGGTTACGACAGTAAGACTTTTGGAGTTAGTAAATGCCAAGATGCGAAACCCCGATAATGCTTAACCGTAGTTTAGAAAAGGTTTACTCTCGCTACTGACCTGGGTAAAACTTTAAAGTGATTTCACCGTTTTTCTCTTCGGGACTTGTGAACTATGTGATTTATATCATCCGACATACAAAATTCTGAGGCAAAGAGGGGGAAAATCATTTGAACAAAAATTAGAACTCGCCTTGAGAGTATGATAACCGTCGCCACTCGGGTGATGAGACTTAAGATATTTTGGAATAGACGAAGGAAAATATGAAAGCCATCTTTGGATTTTGAGCATTAAGATATGAAAATCAAAACGGGTTAAAAAACAAAGGCGGCTCCAACATGAAGGATATAAATTGAGCCATATACAAGCCTTTGAGGAGCAAATTCAACTTTGAGAGAAAAGACAGTCTGGAGAAATTTCACTTTATATTGAGTATGCATCCCTTTATCCTTGAAAGTATGAACCCCTTGTTCATCCCCTAATTGTTTCCTTCTTTGTGATGGAGAATCTCATTTTCTCCTTTATATGAGCTTGCCTTTGGTGGAGGATTGAAGTGGTGGAGGCCTAGCTGGAGAGACTTAGTTTTTCAGTTCTCATTTGTGTCGTTACAAACGTTTGTCACCTATATATGTTTGTTGGTTATTTTAATAGAAATACTCTTTTCTTATCCAATTGATATCTTGCAAATATTTGAATTATTTTTCCATGGGTGTATTTGTCATGTATGTTAATGGATTATGCTAATCTATATGCTAACATTATATATTATCACTATATGCTTGCACATATTAGTTGTTGAGGAAAAGTTGCAGGTATAAAGCTTTGAGTTGCGTGCTCAACGATGGTCTTCATCAAACGTGTGGACGAGGTAGGATCTTGACCTTATCTTGTTAGAATTTCATTTATATTGCATACTTTGGATTAGAGTTGATTTGTGTGTGTCATTCCATCTATTGTGGTTTACTCCATTCCATAGAGAGATTTTCGTCATAACACATTAGAGGCAAGAGCAATGAAAAATCATTCTCTTCTTTGATGGCGTGTCGAAAAACAACCCAGGAGAGGTTGGTGTGTGTGTGGGGGGGTCCTTTTTTATCCTAATGGAATATAAAAACTATCTTTGCATGGGGTATGGTTCACTCTACAAACAACCAAACATAGGCCTTGGTAGTTTTCATGGGCCTAAAACTTCTTAGCGCAGAAGAGTATAAGGAAATCATTGCAATTGGTGACTTTGAGCAGGTTATTAAAAGATTGAGAAATATAAGTGTGTCAAACAACACAGTTTTCAAATAACATTACACATGACTACCTTCCTTCTTCTGCACCCTTCTAAATAAGGGTTGAAGCTAATTAAAAAAAAAATACCAATGTATTGTAGATGAAGGAGCCTCCACAAGTATTTTATCCTCCCTGACTTGGAAAGCTTGGGTTACCCCAATCTTGTGTCAACTAACAATGACTTGGTGGTTTTCAAAAAAAGACTTAGTGAATATTTGGGGATCCTTCCTCAGATCCCTATCATGTTAGGTGGGAATATTTTCCTAGTCGATCTGTTAGTGGTGCAAGGCCCTTTAGAATTCAATATGCTTCTTGGGCATGATTATGTTTATACTGAATGTTATGGTGTCTACATTATTTTGGGTGATGCATTTTCCTCACAAAATAAGAATTGTCGCTATATCATCTTGCATCTAATAATCACCATCATAATTCAACTTTAGCTTAGGTTTCCCCTTTGTATGTTTCTACTGTTCTAGTAGACTCTTCCTTGCCATTGGTGAATTATGTGGTGTCTTATCCTCAATGTTCAATTGCTTCTAATATGGTATCTTTATAGTCATGTTTTCCTTCTCGATACAAGGTCTCCAAAATTGATTAGGTGTTGTATCCAATGGGGGTATGTGAGCCCTTTCTTTCCCTTTTTGGCTCGAGTAATATGGTATTTACTCTTGATTTTGATATTACTTCTTGTAATACCTTGAGAACTGGTATTTGTGCATCATCAAGTCCCAATTTTTTGGATGTTGAATTGCCTTCGGATGAGGCTATACTTGAATGCATGATTATGGATTTTTGACCATGGGAAGACATGCAACATATATTTATATTTCTTCCTGAATTGGAAACTTTACAAGTTGAATACTGAAGAAACCCTTGACCTTAGCCTTGTGACAGGCTTTACCTAGAGAAGTAATATGTATATGTTTCAAGGTTGTGCGATGCTTTGTACATATTGTACTTTTAAGGTTTCTTGTTTTCAAGTTTTGTATTCCATAGCACAAATTGTTATCATATGTTTATATATTGGAATTATTAACTTATGAATGAGTGTTGTTGGTCATATGTATAGGACTTTAGAAAAATTTCTCTTTGGAACCTTTTTTTCGTGTCTATCCCTTCCGACAGCTAATGATCTTGAAAATGACATATAGATTAGATTTTCCCCTCCATGCATTTTTTGATTATCTGTTTCTTGGCTCATTTTGCCTTAGGATCAACCCCACTGAGTTGCAACATGGAACCTTATTCACTAAATATAAGTGTTGTATTGTTTGTGGTTGAACCTACCCTTCATGGGCGCCTTATTTGGAACCTTGTTTTTCATTTTGGTTCCCATGCTGAAGTATTTTCATAGGCTTGGGAGCCCTCTTTAGTCCCACCATGAAAATGCATTGAAACCTCATTTTTCTTCTCAATCTTTTTTCTAGCTATTACCCATAGGGACCCCACTTTGTGTTAAGTTGTAATTGTATTACATATTTACTGGTTGCACTTTTTGAGACTAATATTGGCTTCAACTTGTTGTTGTCTAGCCTCTTAATTATGCATTTTCATCAGCTGGTAGCCTTGCAATCTTTGTCTTTGTGACTTGAAGTCTATATCTCTATTGGAAACATTCCCCCGAGTGTCCATATCCTACATGTGTTTCCTTGCATTGAGCATAGGTATGTTACTTTCTCTTGGAACTAGTTTTCTTTCCCCCTACACTCATTTCCTCCATTGTACTATAATATTATTTTATTCTTTTTCATGATTACTAATATGAAAAAGACAAAAGAAAATGAAATAACAAAAAAGGAGGATGGGAAAGAGTTTTCTTTGCAATGTTTTGGCAGTAGTCATGCCTCCCTTGAATGAAGCACGAATTTTTGCATCCATATATCAACAAATTGTGTTTAGTATGGCCTTAGGAAATCGAACCATTTAAACAATGTTTTTACTCCTCCGACTAGTTATTCTTCCAGTCACTATGGAGAGTTTGTCGATGCCTCCTATGTTGTATACTTATGTCGTCATTCATCCTTGAGTATATTCTACCCAAATAACTTTTTTGTATTGATTATGTTCAAGAGAAATTCTAGCCTATGTCAAACACTCCTCAAAATTATTGAATTTTCATGTCAGCCTTCTCGTCATCAAGTACTTCTTAGAATCAACAAGAATATTTGGCTTATACTCGTGCTAGTATGGGAGGCCCTCATTGACCTCGAACTAGCGAGTCAAATCTTATCAACTAAGACACATTTCTCTGATATTTAGACCTACAGTCACACCCTACCCCTATATACATCATTAATAGGTGACCTGGCCCTATTTTCATCATTGGTCATTGACTGAGCAATTTCCCTTGTGTTTGACAACAAGAAAGTTATTCACATATTGGGATTTGTGTAATACCTTGGATTCCATTTGACCCCATTTGTGGATGCCTTTCTTATGTTAGTGGTTTTAATTATTGGCTATTACTTATAGGGTCTCCTTTCTGTGCTATTACATTTGGTGCGGCGTACTCATTCTAGGTCCATTCAATCTTTCTCCCAAGTCCTTCAAAATATTTGGCCTTTTATTGTTCCTCATGTTGGATGATGGGGGATGCCTTAATTCCCTCTTTCTAGTAGATATTTTCCCATCGACTTCATATCATATTACTCTAGGATAGGGATCTAGAGTATTTTTATTACCTTGGGGGTTGCAGTCATTAGTGGCAAGTTTCCTCACTATCGACAATGTGAATACATCAATGTCCATTGATCGATAGATTCTACAAGTGTTCAACAACAACCAATTTATTTTCACTTTCTAGAATGTACTAGGTAACTTTATGCCCATTATCATTATTTGTGGGTTGTCTCACATTTTTTAATGGTATACATCTATGATCGACAATCAAATGGTGTCTCACTATGTTCAACTTTGGAACATCTATTTGCATAGAGTGGATTCATACCAGAAACCACTTGGTTTGAATACCCCAGGTCTGTAGTGGCATCATCCCTTTTATGTTGTTTCCAAAGTTGTATTTGACAATACCACTTCCTTTCTACAACATTGGTACTCATGGAGGATCAATTTGTACATCTCTTATGTTCCCATACCCTCCTCTGACTTTGAGACATATATACGTTGTGTATCCCTTTGTGCTTACGATCTCTTTTGACATGGATCCACTGTGTATATCTTCGTAGTCATGATCACTAGTTCTATACATCTCTCATGGATCCACAATGTACTTGATTTGAAATTCATTCTTTTGTCACTATGAAGCATGGGTATGCCTACCTCGAGAAGAGAGTATTCTTACTTGTTTTCTATTGTAGGTTATTTTCTTGGACATGTGTTTGGTGACCTCTACCTGGGCCCACTACATTCTCTCCTCTTGGATTTACAATGTATTTCGGCTCCAATTTTCCTTATAACCTCACACATTAATGGGAGTCTATTACATCACCAATTTCCACCTCATGTGCATGATGTCATGTTGGCCATACCATTTCCCTACTTGCAAACTCAATTCCCCTTTTCTCCTCATAAATCATTAAAAAACCCCATTTTTCTACATATAATATCCCTATCACTCATAAAGAGAGCATACATATGCATCTTCCTCCTTAATGTGTAGGGCACATACACATTTATTTTTCTCAAAAAAATAATAAATCTTGTAATTGTGGGTGAGGTTTATGGGTTCCCCTAGTTCCTGGCCCCCTATTTCTCATCTACAACTACATACAACTACTCCAACCACTTGGATAGAGTATAAAAATATCCAATGGGTAAAGGAGAGGACATCATACTTTGAATCATCATTATGTTTTTCAATTCCTGCCAGAGTCTACAAGGCCTTTATATCGAGTTTGTGAACATCCCCTTGAAGCCTGGAATCCCTTTATTCTAGTAGTATTCATTCTCTTCATCTTGACAGAAAGAATTCATATCTCTTTCTTGGAAATTCTTGTGTGAAGAACTTGGAGGTGGAGGTGATATTCACTGGTCCAGTGGAGGAACCTGGATGTCATTTCCGGAGCAACACCGCAACCGATACAGGTTTTAAGATTTCTCATTTTTGTTGTTAAGTTAATTAAGATAAAATTTTCCCATATATTTATGTGTTTTAGTGCATGATTGTTTCATTTGAATATTCAATTATATAGAACGCTAATTAATTGGATTTAATTTGTTATATTTTTAAAGTTAGTTATTATTGTAGATACCTCTCTTGCAACTATATTTCTCTCTATATATGTAGGTGATTGGATAAAGTGTTGGAATGAAGCATTGGAGAAAAGTTTCAAGAACAAGATTGATAGAAAACATAGGGTCCAAGTTTGTCTCCCTCCTTCTTATCAAAAGTTATTTAGTTAGTTGTTGGACACATCGATCACACTGAGAGGGGGGAACATGCATCTGTGTAGGGATAATTTTCAATTCCTTTCACAAAACTCCTTAATTATCAATCAAAATGTACTCAACACTTATTACTATCAATTTATAACCAGTTGTATATAAAAATCTATCATCAACAAAGATCATCAATAAGCCATAACCACAAAAAACACAAAGAACACAAGATGTATGTACAATTTTATTTTTATTATGGACTACAATTCTTGGGGTTTATCAGCAACAACTGAATAGAGTATTAAATCCACAAGAGCACCAAATCTACAATGCAAGACTTAGATTACACAAATAAGCACCAGCTAAGAAGAGGATTCAATCCTCAACCGATACCAATATGTCAACAGGTACACGACATGTCAGTAGTGCAGTACGTGTATGTACGTGCCATACCAGTAGTAAAACATGTGTATGTATGCGACCTATCTATACTACAGCCTGTGTATGCCTCCTGAACAACAAGGGTTTTCTCTTCCTTTTAAAACATAGATCCTCTGCAGCCTTCAGTCACATCCACTTCTACCTCTCACTATCCAATATGTACCATAACCAATCACAACACATCTATTCTCTCCAACAACTTACTCATGCTCCTCAACCATACAATATGAATGCTAGTTAATCATGTATAAGCAACCGATATATGATGGAAACCATATCAGTACTAAAACATAAGAGTGCTTCTCACTCTATCAATCAACCAACATGAACCGTATCATGACATCCATACCAATAATTCCTTAAGCATTCACCATACCATAAGCACAAGTATCCATAAAAAAAATCATGTAACCATACCAAAAATTCTATAGTAGATCTGAGCCCATATAATTCACATCTAGAACTTGCTTCAGACTTCAGGAACCTGGAAAAATATCACACTCAAGTCTCCATGAATTTCTCCTACTATACATGATCTGATCTCCTTCATCTCGTGTGTGTATGCACCCTGCCTCACTGTATCTCGCATATGTACGCGCTCTAGCTCACTGCAACCTGCATGCTCCTTCAGAAACTAGGGTTTCTGAACTTATGAAAGTTTCTTCATCAAGATCTGAGACTTATGGAAACTTTGATGCGCCCATGAGAACTTGCAATCACTCTCTTACTCAAAATAGATATTCAATATATGCTCAGGAGAGATGTTCTTACAAGAGGGGAGACATATCACTCATGCTCCCCCTGTGACCATCACTCCCCCTAGAACCATGTATTTGTGCTCTTTCTCCAAGTATTTACCTTTTCATATTGCTAAATATCTCCTCCTGGAATCATGGGAAGGAGAATGATCCCCCCTATGGGTATGTCTCCCTCTATATTTTCTACAATATGAACAATATGCTACCACTGCAAATGATACTGCTCAATCGGGACATAGATCAACTTCTCAAGAATGATTCTCTCTTCTTATGATGATCCTTGAACTTGTCCATGCATCAAACTCATTCCATACCATACATCATGAAGCAAGGGATATGTCAACAATGAATAGAGAATTATGAACAAAACACCAACCATGCATAACCTCTGTGTACATCAACCATGTACATCAATACCATACAATATGCCATAAGATATCATGAATAAAGTATATCAACCACATGCCAAGAACGTGTGCCAACTGTGTACCAAAAAAATGATTCTACCAACATGCCAACTGTGTGCCTCAAACAAGTGTCATATTACTCATGACATGCCTCTACCATGACCCAAGTGTCGCAAGAATGTATCAATATATCAGCCAAGCATCATAACAAGTGTCTCAACTATGTCATCCATACATCATGTACCAAATTATGTGATAAACAAAAAATACAAATGATGTACTTTATGCAAGTACTATCACCCACAAACATATATCATCTATGAGTGCATCAACATTGCACTAAACATGTATCACCACTTGTATCATGTACCAAACTATGTGCTAAACAAGAAATACAAATGATGTACTTTAGCAAATTACTATCACCCAAAAACATATACCATCTATGAGTGCATCAACATTTCACTAAACATGTATCACCATTTGTACCAAGCAAGTGCATCAACCATGCATCAAACTATGACTCATCAATGATGTACAACATAACCACTTCATCAACTCATCAACTACATGTCCCAATATGTAGCTCAACCACATGCCAAATGCATGCACCAAGATATCCAACAAATATTCCTTTAACAATACATCATAAGATATATCAATGGAACTCAAATATGTACTAGCCATGTACCCCAACAAATATGCCTTAACCACCATTCACTACAGGAAATACTAAGCATCCAAAAATACATGTACTAGAAGTGTGCCTCAATAGATCAATGACATATATAGGTAGCATCATCATGATATATCTCATAACAAAATTTCCATAACTTCATTGTCACATCCAACATTGTTCCTCAACAGAAAAAGCCTCAATCCATACTCTAGAGTTAGTATAATGCATCAAGGATAGACTTTCAACACTCAACCATATGTTATCACCATACATACATCAATTATGCATCCCAACATGTAATCATGAAAACTCGCAACAAATCATGTCAGACCCTAAAACAAACCATGTCAGACCCTATAACACGGAGTTATACCATCACATCAAGCTGCAACTTATTTACATAGCCTACTTTCCAAGGCTTTTACCACATGCACACGACTTTCTATATAGACAACCCGGGAATGTACATGACCTATTTATAGGTCATCTCGGGTATGTACGTGACCATTATCAATGTAGCCCACATATTCTTATGAAGAATTCAAGCCTGAGCTTGCGTTAGGGATTCTATTCTGTTCTGATTGTTCAGTCTTCTTCACCCACTTCTGAAGGTGTCCAAGCTTCTTAGGACTTGAGCTCTGAGTTTCCATGTTTCCAACATTGTCTTCTCTTCTAGTCTCACATGTTCTTATGGTCATACTATATGAAACACTCCTCATGTATTGTCTTCCTATGCTCCAAAAATCCCGGGATTTGTGGCCAAATCCACTACAACTATAGTATCTCATGGTGTGACAATGAGCAACAATGTGTCCTACTTGATTATATCTCCAACACCTTAGGGTGTTATGAAATATTTCATTATTTATCCTTGCATAATATCTGTATTCCAAAGATTTGTGACCATATTCATTACATGAGTAAAAGTGACCATGAAAAACATTTTCATACCTTTTCTTTGGTGTCCATCTTGAAGGTGTCTCTCATTTGAATTTTCTTTGAGGTGTAAAGATGACTTCTTGATAT
>JZKD02S1798908.1:44922-59356 GCA_000966675.3 Picea glauca
TACATTCTTTACATTATCATACATATGAGCACCTACTCATTGTGAGGCTACAACCTCTATTTTTGCAAGCTGCAACTTGCTGAGAGCACCAACTCTCTGTTTTCTCTAGCACCAAATAGAAGGAAGCACCAACTCCCTGGTTTCTCTAGAACCAACTAGAAGGAAGCACAAACTCCCTGATTTCTCTAGCACCAACTAGAAGGAAGCACCAACTCCCTATGTTCAAGCATCCACTTGAACCGCTGAGGACACTAGTCCTCCCTAACACCTCCCAACCACCCTGAAATCTAAATTCTTTGTTACTAAAACTTATTACAGTGATATAAAGTTCTTCAATAGATTACCAACCTTGTCGCTGTTCTGTTACACTGCTATGCTCTATCTGCATCAGTTTCCTCTGCACACCCCTTTCACTTTCTATTCTTTTGCATTTTATGCTCTCTGCACCATGTCCCTTCAATTCACCATTCCTCTTCTGTGAATTTCTGCTGCTGCGCTTTGCCTCCTTGCTCACACCTGAATCGTGCTTGACAACAACAACATCATCTCTTCTTTTATTCTGCATACTTATAGTCTTTGCGCCCCTTGTGCATGCACTATGTGCAATGCTTCTGCATCTCTTCACAGTGAGTGCTCTGTCTGATCATCATTACGATTTCTCAGCTTCTATGGCAGTTGAGACTCTTCGTCTTCTCTGTCTTAGATGAGCTTATCCTTTCTATTTTTGGCTATAGACTTCAATCCTCTTCCATCTTTCAATCGCCTGTATCAATAGTCCTCATTCCACTGGAAGATGCCTTGAGACTCTTCATCTCCTCTGGCGATCACACTGAGTCCTCTTCGAGTCCTCTAGTAGAGACCATCATTTGTCTCTAGCTGTTACACTGAGAAGTGCAACAGTAGCCCTGTGATCTTATTCAACTTCCCCTGCACCATTGGATTGAATTCATAGAATCTTGCGTTTATTTTTCCATTTCGCACTTCGGCATTTCAGGATCCCCATGGTAAATATTTCATTACTCTCCATGTCTCAATCCCCGAAACTCTAAAATGGAGCCTGTATGAACTAGCTCCTTCCTTCATCTTTCGTCGATGTGACCAATGGCTGCGA
Source organism: Picea glauca (assembly GCA_000966675.3). Classification (NCBI taxonomy): domain Eukaryota; kingdom Viridiplantae; phylum Streptophyta; class Pinopsida; order Pinales; family Pinaceae; genus Picea; species Picea glauca. Next base: position 46,034 of record JZKD02S1798908.1, read on the forward strand.
CCACAGGTTGAGCCAAAAAATGTTTTGCATTTTAGCATTTCGGGATTTCGACATTCCTATGGTAGAGTTTGTTGATGCTCCATGTCCCAATATCCGAAGCTCCAAAATGGAGTCAGATCAACGGTCCACACTCTAGATGATTCGACGGTCCATATCTCTTCGTGATTTCGCATATCATAATTTCAGGGTTCGTGACTTCAGGACTCCTATGGTAGGAGTTCTCGACATCTCCATCTCTCGATTTTCAAAACTCCAAAAGGGAGTCAGATCAACAGTCCACACTCTAGATGATTCGACGGTCCAGATCTCTTCGCGATTTCACATATTGCGATTTCGGGGTTCGCAACTTCGAGACTCCTATAGTAGGAGCTCTTGAGATCTCCATCTCCCGATTTTTGAAACTCCGAAGTGATCGGACGAATCACATAACCCCTTGATATGAACGGTTGATGAGATTTCAGCATTTCACATTTCGTGATTTCGGGATTCCTGTTGTAAAGAACCTTGACATTTCCATCTCCCGATATCTGAAATCCCGATAGCCAAAACTCCGAAATGGAGTTTGACCAATCATATCGGTGTTTCGCATTTCACAATTTTGGGACTCCTGTTTTAAAGAAGCTTGACATTTCCATCTCCCAATATCCGAAATCCCGATAGCCAAAACTTCGAAATGGAGTTTGACCAATCATATTGGCATTTCACATTTCGCGATTTTGGGACTCCTGTTGTAAAGAAACTTGACATTTCCATCTCCCGATATCCGAAATCCCGATAGCCAAAAATCCGAAATGGAGTTTGACCGATACTTCGATCTTGTCATTCAATCATTGTTGCATTGCTGGTCTTCCTGAACTTATCGACTCTGTGTGAGTTGTGTTGCTGGTCTTCTTGAAATTACTTCTATTCCTGTTTTTCCATCGATGCCATCAATGACAGGAATATTCTGATCTTGCCATATGAATAATCTGATCTTGCCATCAATGACAAGAATACTCTGCCTGTTAAACATGCCAACCATCATACTCTACCTTCTGTCTGAAAACATGCCAACAATAGCCTCACATTGAGTTGGTGCTCAAAGATAGATGATGTACAAAACTTAAAAGACTGCCTATCATTCGAAGAAGAAGAGGTTTTCTCCCTTTATGGGTTTTCTCGTGAAAATATGTCTCTGTGTATATCTTATGTGTGACTGATGTTCATTATTTATGTTGTTCATATCTTGTATAATATTGATGGTCACTTGAAAGAGATTAAAAAATTATTTTAATACTCATAAATTGTTTAAGAACAAAAATAACTGATTCATCCCCCCTCTTAGTTGTCTTAGTAATTTCAACAGTTGGTATCATAGCGGGTTCCTTTTATTTAAAGGTAGATCTGTAACCTTAAACATGACAAGTCATGAAGGGACTTCAAGCAATAAGCCTCCTCTGTTTGATGGAACAAATTTTTCCTTCTGGAAGGTTAGAATGAGAACATACTTAATGGATTTAGGTGTTGATGTTTGGGATGTAGTAGAGAATGGATACATAAAGCCTGTTGTGCTAGCTTCTAAGGATGATAAGTTATAATTTATCTTTAATTCTAAGGGAATGAATGCTATCTTGAATGGACTTGTAGAAGCTGAGTTTGTAAAGGTGATGCATCTTCAAACTGCCAAAAAAATGTGGGATAAACTTATTAACAATTATGAAGGAAATGAGAAAGTAAAAGATGCCAAACTTCAAACATATAGATTGAAGTTTGAACAACTAAATATGAATGAAGATGAAACAACCAACAAGTATTTTTGAAGAGTTGAAGAGATTGTGAATGCCATGAAGGGTCTTAGTGAGAAAATTGAAGAATCATTTTTAGTTTAGAAGATTTTAAGATCTCTACTTGATAAATTTAATCCAAAAGTCTCTGCAATAGAAGAACTAAATGATCTTAAAAATATGACCATTGATCAACTCCTAGGAACTCTGAATGCATATGAAATGAGAATTATCAAAGATAAATCCATTACTAGAGAAGCATATTTTAAAGTAGACAAGAATACTGATTCAGAATTAGACAATATTGAGGCAAAATTTGTGAGAAGGTTAAAAAAAGGATCATGAAAATATCAAGGCAAGCTCCCTTTCAAATGTGTTAACTGTGGTAAGATAGGTCATTTTTCATCTAAGTGTCCTCACCAGGAAAAGGATGAGAACTCTGATGATGAAAATAAATACAAATTTAAGAAGTATAGTAAAAAGAAAAATTTGTGTACAAACAATGACAACTCCTCAGAAGACATAGATAATGATTCATCCTGCGAAGACAAAGTGAATGATTTTATGCTTATGGCTATGGGAGATCTTGGTGATGAAAATTTAGGAGGTGAAATGGATGATGAAGAAGCTGTGGTGGATATGGAAGGTGAATTAATCAGTTCTTTAAGGTGAATTAAGCAGTTCTTTGGAAGAAATTGACAGACTCAGATGTAAGAAGATAAAACAAAAACAGTTATTGATGCAGTTTAAAATGAATGATAAAAAACTTGATGAAGACTTTTCTCTACTAAAAGTGGAGTTAGAAGAGGCAAAGAAAATAGAAGACATTCTGAAACAACAATTATTACAGAAGAAATCAAGGTGTGAAGACTTAGAAGAAGAGATAGTAAAAACCAGAAAAGAAATGGAGAAGTTTAAGGAATTGTATCACCAAAGTCTGTCAAGTATTAAAGCCTCAGAAGAATTAACTTCCATTCTAAATTAGCAAATGAATCCAAATTTGAAAGCTGGCTTGGGCTATGAATAAGGATCAAGTAGTGATCATCCAAGTAATACAAAACCCATCAAGTTTGTCAAATCTACAATCATTGACAACAACCACTCTGCAGAAACAAAGAAAGAAAATCGATCACCTAGAAGGAATGAAAGAAAAACTACCAGAACCGAATCTATAGATTAGAGAAACTATCAACATGAAAGAAATCGACCCACTCAAAGAAGATAGTATTTTACCAAGTTGTTGATGGGTGAAATTGACCATTCGTCAATTGGAAGAGTGAATTCAGTCCGGGGTTGTCTAATTAACCCAAGCCATTTGGATTGACTCACTCTGACAGGTTTAATGGCTCCGTTAGCCAATCTAAAGTCCCAAAGGAAACGAAAAATAAATAAAAGAAATGAAATAACTCACTAATTACTAATTACTGAAATATATACGTACATCTAAATATATATAAAGTTTATTTAAATAATATATTAATATGATAATTCTATGTATCTAATTCATATATACAATATGTACAAATTATGAGTTTTAATCTGAACTCATAAAAAATTGAATGTAAAATGGTTCTTTTAATGACAGTAATAAAGAAATCAAAAGTACTACTTGTTTTTGGTTTGTTTTTTAATCTATATGCATTCGTAAGATCAAATGTTAAAACTACTATTTAAAAAGAAAAATATAGACAGTAAAAATTATACTATATATAAGAACTTCTATAATAAGCAAGCAAATGAAATAAAAGAACATACTAACCTATTAATCAGTTGAGGAGTATGCATCCAACTGTTTGTGTAAATCATACATCGGTCCATCCACGAGATAAATCTGCTGTGCATCTTCACACTGTTTGGTACAAAAGCTAAACTGTGCATTGACTGGTGTATTTAATTGATAAAACAATAGGACACAAGATAATTACAGTGATATAATAGAATAAAAGTGATAACACATGAGATAAATCCTACAGTTACAACTTGCATTTAATCAATCAACATATTTAAGGTAAACCTCATAACATGAATTGAAATATCATTCAATTGTTTTGATAAAACTGAAGCATAAAATCATGAACCATGAAGGAAAACTATCTTGAAAACAAAACAATCTACGAAGATGAAATCTATCTGCAGTCATTCAATTACCAAGATAAACAAATTATAGATCACAACAACATTCACAGATGACTAAAGCATAAAGTAAATATTTTTTATGTCTAAATTTGAGTATAAGCTATTCACAATAAGCTCTAGGCCAAGATGCCTCTGATTACAAAAATGATGGGTTTATAAAGGTCTCAGAAAATATAACTGTTTTTGTTTTTGAGATCAAATATTTATTTCAAAAATAAAGGGGAATGCAACCACCCTGATCCTACTAAATCCTCCAAAACGAACAATAGTTCATTTCTGTTCATACAAAATGCATCAAAGATATGACTGTAAGGTCTGAAGGATGCCTCAGATCAATTTGTAATCACGGATTCCTAAATATCCTGAAAGAAAAAGGAAAATAGAAAGATTTTAGATACATTTTCAACCACTACTTTACACAATTCGAATTAACATAACTGGCTACAGAATCTTGCGATTCTGTAGCTAGTTATTAGTAAATGAAATCCAATTTATTGTAAAATAAAACAATCTAATTTTAACAAATAATCCTATTTTAAGATGAATAATACCTCCAACTATGAAATCAAATCGTATCAGGCAACCTTGAAATTCACAATGGCTGTTACAGCCTCCACATTTTTAAATACTACATTGCCTGTTGTCTTTATACGTTTTTCTTTGCCTTGAATAGTAGATTCGAGTCTATGGTTTTCGTTGGTTAAGACATCAATCTGATCCTTTAAATCCTTAACCTATGATTGTAGGATAGGGATATCAATACGATATCTACCAATCCATGATATACAGACTTCACAATTTGACTGTGCAACAGTTGCATGGGAACAAAATTGGTTGTGAACCAGAGCAACTTCCATATTAACAGTGGATTCATTAACCAATTTGACACCAGGAAACTATGGATTGTTTTTCAGACATGGAGGTAAATTGTCAACAAAATTGTAGGGCCGATCAAGGTGTGGCTCGAATGAATGAAGGTCTTCTGCAGCGAGGAACCTATCGATTTTAGAGTCTGAACTCTCATGGACTTCGATCAAACTGATCGAACTCGAATGAGAGTTCAACTTGTTACGAAGCCTCCTAAAAATTAGCCTCCCGATTCTCTTGTTCTTAAAATTTATATCAATATTGCTCTTAGATCTTTTTCCTATAGGTTTCTTTAAATTTTTAACACATTCGTTTGGATGTATAATCTATTGATAGGCCTGTTCAATAACCTTTGGATCAATCAAGGGTTTTCTGTAAGGGGGTGAGACACAGGTCTGGGGAGGTGAGAGAGATGCCATTGGGTGGACAAGGGTCTCCTCAACCACGAGTTTATCTACCTCCTCTAGATCAGGGTTACCATAGATGTTTTGGGTTATGAATGAATCCTAGTTGTCATTCTGTAACTCAAATTGATGCATAAGAAAGATTTTAATTAGGCTGTGATGGAAGAGGCTAGATTCTGACCGTTGTTTTTTGTATCTTTTGCCCATTTTATAAAGACTCCTCAGTAAGTAATATGACATGTTCAAAGGAAAGCCCATAAAAATCATAAGCAAACACAAATGGTACAAAAACAGAAGCCCGAAACGTTCCTCACAGGTAAAAAATTGCTTTACCATAGTGAGGAAATCATGCCACCAAGATTTTAAGAAGGAAATGGGCATACCTTTATCACACCCTTTTATTTTTCGAGATGTAAACAACAGGCTCCAAGGAACTTCTTCCACTTTTGCATTTTTAAACCACCTTTGACTGCTTGTAGGTAGCCATGTAGCTTAACTCAAGAAATCCTCTATAACCTCCAATTGTACATCACCCACCTTCACTCTACACCCATCAAAGGAGAAAGTGAATTCTTGGGCAACTTGTAAATTGAAACCATGAAACTTCCTAATGAAAACAAGCCAGCCACTTCTCTCCAAATCTTCTCTGGCATTGCCATATAAGAGCATAGTTTGAATGCCATTTGGTTCAACTCTCACAACAAGAGCCATGATGGATGAAAGGGTAATGAATCAGACACAACATATAGGGAGGGGTTGTGAGACAGTTCAGAGCCATAACTTGAGCCCGTGAAATTCCAACAGTGAACAATGTATGACCATAAACTCATAACGATTAGATGGGTGTTTAATTGAAATGCATGCAAAGAGGGTTTGCAAATCCCAAGGCCAGTCTTGGGAATGATGTCTGCCTGCAAATCGTAACACCACCTTTGCATCTAGTACGAGTCTAGGACCAAAGCATTAAAATGAAAATAAGTGCACACATCGTGGGTTCTATCACAAGGTTTGGGTAAATAAAAAATCAAAGGTTTAGCAAAAGAAATGTATAGCCAAGACTCAAACAAAACCATACCAAAATGAAATCGTGGGGGTCCTTTGTTTATATAACCATCGATCTCTAAGCATGTTTGGTGTTGAAAGGATCGAAACAAAGAGAGTAAATCTTCATGGCAAGGAACCAAACTTCATTAATAAACTGTATGAACAATTTGCCTATGACGAATTTTTAGAACAGAAAGGTAACGCAGTCGCAAATTTTCATGCTTTGTATTCATCCTTCCAGTCATGAATGAAGCATGAAAGAAAATAATAGGAAACAACGACAACTTTCAACCGTCGTTTCGAAAATTGCGTCATGAAGAGTAATAAAAATAAATGACTCTAGTTAGGCAACTATGTAGATCAATTAATTGGTATAAAAAGTTAACAAGCATGTTGAGCTGCCAACAATGGCGACATGCTGGGAGAAGCAGTTATCTCTGCAATACGAACTAGTTTGGGTTAGAGAATTCTAAAAACTTCAAATCGAAGAACAACTGCAAGGTTATTTGAATATCTTTAAAAAAAACAAAAAACAAAAAACAAGACACAACCCAGTTTAAGATATTTTTTATTTAAAAGAATGAAATCTGGTGACAATCTTAACAAAAGAAAGCTACGATGTTTAAGTTAAAATATTCAATAATGTTGACAGGGCCGCTGCTACCAGCAGGCGTTTATAGCCCCGATAGGGATGTCAATTAACCCACTCTGACGTCTGTATCCTGCCCAAGAAATTTCAAATCAGAACGAAGGATGCTTATGGCCAACACAAGGTTTATACCTGAGAATTTTCTTTTACCTGACATCGCTTTGCTGCCAGCGAGCCTGTTTAGTACTCCGACGAAGTTATCTTGGCGTCATGCATGCATTTACCCACTGCTAGTAGACCTTTTCAGTGTCCCGACGGGTTTACAAACACTTCCCACAGCTCTCTGAGAGTTTATTCACATTCTGATATAGTTTTAAAGATATTCAATAGAGCAGGGTGACGCTGAAAATTCCAGTTTTTTAACACAATTTAATATTTCCACAGGCCTTTAAATTTTTCTAGCAAACCTTCATCAAGATCTAAAAAATAGTTCATTGATAGAACTAATTTTCAAGGACAGGGAGACATCATTGAGTTTCTTTCTTAAAGAGCAAATACAATGTAAAGAGACCTTTTAAAGATATTTGTGAATACTTTCAAGTGCAGATTAAAACCGAGGAATCGACTTTCAGACAAAATGACACCTTTAACCAGCCTACAATTTCAGAGAAGGACAACAATAGATGTTCCGATAGCCTTCGACAACCATTTTCGAGATGAAGCATTCTGTTTCTCTTTGTCTGAGCTAGACTATAATACAGGGATGTTTGACTCAAAAGGACCGATGGACAAAAATGAAAACAAAACAAAAAAGAAAAGAAAAATTGGAAAGAAAAGAAATCCAAACAGAAAAATATGTACAGAAGGTGTATCAGAGAGTTGTAAGGTAAAATACCTTTTGAGAGCTTGGCCATTCACCAGAAAGGTGTCTAGCTATCCCTCTAAATTCTAGAGGCAGAAAGAACTGGGACCTAGTTTTTTCAGCAATTAAAAATGGTTCCAACCATAGGTTTTGAAACTTGGTATGCTCTCCTTTCCTCTCATGAGGTTTGTCCCATTTAATGACAAGATCACCTACCTCAAAATTTCTGTCCGAGGCAAAACTGGAATCAAACCATTTTTTGACAATGAGTTGATGTTGATCCAATTTTCATTTTGCTTGAGCCCTTACTTCTTCTAACTTCAACAAAGCGTTAATCTGACTTTCCAAGTGAGGAAAATCTTCTTCTTGCACCTTCTGCAATAACTGCAAAGATGGGAGAAGGACATGTGGTGGAAGAATCACTTCCCTGCCGTAAATGAGAAAAAAGGGGGAATTACCAACAATAGCTTTAGGAGTTACCCTATCATCCCATATTGCATTAAATAGTGCATTATGCCAGTTTTTGTGGTTTTCAGAGACCGTTCTCTTAATGATCTTGATCAGGTTTTTATTAGTTGATTTTGCCAAACCATTGCCTTGGGGGTAATAGATGGCAAAGTATTTTTAATTTTATTCCTTTTTCTAAGGCGAAATCACTCATTTCGAGAGATGAAAAATAGGAAGCATTATCAAATACTAGGCATTCAGGAATATCAAAACGAGTGATAATATTTGAATTTAGGAAGGATATTACCTAGCTGGTGTTTACAACTTTTAATGGCGCATCCTCAGACCATCTAGTGAAATAATCTGTGGCTGTTATGATTTATTTATGCTACTGCGAGGATGTAGGGTTGATTGGGCCTATAATATTAAGGCCCCATTGCTGAAAAGGGGAGTCTATCGAAACTGGTTGCAGTAGGAATGCTAACTTCTGTACTCGTCCAGATGCCTTTTGACAGATTACACACTTGCAACATAAGGCATGGACGTCTTTGAAAAGAGTAGGCCAGTAATACCCTACTCTTAGTACTTTGTGGGCAGTGGTGTCTCCATCGAAATTCCCACCAGCTTCCCCTGCATGTAATTCCAATAAAACTTTATCTGCTTCATCTTTTTCTAGACAGCGCATAAGTATTCCATCGAAATTTTGGCGAAACAAAATACCATTTACCAGCTGAAAAGAAGTAGATTTTAATCTTAGTGCTCTCCTCTTTTTTGGATCAAGGTGCCGGGGAGTTGATTTGTGTATTAGATAAAACTTGATGTCATCATACCAAGGACTCGTAAGGTTTTGTGCACAACAGATTTGATTTTGATTGTGCTAGTCCTGAAGTGACATATCAGTTTCATTCTGCTGTCTTATGGCTGAATTAACAACCAATTTACACAAACCTTGGCCTCTAACAATTTCTGCTGGGGTAATTTCTATGTCATATTCTTGTAAGGATGTGACCCAGTTTGCCCTTTTTTCACCTAGTTCTTTCTGTACTAACAAATTTCTGACAACAGGGTAATGGACAATGATTTTCTTCCTAGATTTCAATAGATAAGATCGAAAGTGTTTTACTGCATTAAAAACAACATAGGTCTGCTGATCTACTGCTGGGTAATTAAGTTCTTCTCCCTTAAAGGCTAAGCTCATAAAGGCAATTGGGACTTCGTTGTTTTCAACATTCTTTTGGGTTAGCACAACGACATAAGACCAATCATAGGCGAATGTGTAAAGAGTGAAATCTCGCAAAAAATCATAGCTCATTAGGGAAGGAGCGTCTACTATAGCCTTTTTTATTGAGTCAAAAGATTGACTTTCTATAGGTCCCCAATGGTACTGTACATCCTTTTTTATTAAATTTTGTAATGGTCTGACCATTTTTGAAAAGCTGGGGATGAACCTTCTAACAAAGTTTATCTGACCTAAGAAAGATTGCATGGAATTTTTGGGAGAGGGAGGGGGCAATTTTGAAATGACTTGGGTCCTTTCAAGGTCAATAATCATCCCTTCATTTGATACAATGAATCCGAGGAGCTTACCTTGTTCTAATGCAAAGACATATTTTTTAGGATTCAAAGAAATACCGTACTTATGACATCGCTGTAGAACAGATATTAGATGAGCTAGATGATCTCCTTTATTCTTTGAGAAGACAATGACATCATCTAGATAAACTACTACATATTGATTGATTAATCTATGGAAAGCGATATACATCGCTCTCTAAAAGGTGGCACCGACATTTATGAGCCCAAAGGGCATTTTCCTATAAGCATAGGTACCCCATGGAGTACAGAAAGTGGCTTTGAGCTGGTTTGGGGGAGACATAAGGACTTGGTTATACCCTGAAAAACCATCCAACAACGATAATCTTTCAGAACCAGATACTTGTTGGAGGATCTGTTCCATGGGAGGAACATGGTAGTTGTCTTTATCAGACGCTCGGTTTAAATTTCAGAAATCGACACATAGTCGGATTTCACCACTCTTCTTCCTTACAGGGACAAGATTAGAGACCCACTATGTATATCTTATCGGGAAGATTATTTTAGCATTCAAGAGTTTGTTTAATTCTTTCTTGACTGTTGGTTCAAGTTTTGGGTGCATCTTTCTTAACTTCTGTTGAAAAGTTTGGGTCTGGGGTTTCATGGGAATAATGTGTTGTATGATGTTAGGATCAAAGGTCTTTAGATCGTCATATGTCCAAGCAAAGACATCCTTAAATTCCTTAAACAACTTAATAAATGCCGCCTTTTCTTACTCAGAACATCCCATTCCCAAATTGATGCACTGTGGGTTATCTTTAGTTCCTAAATTTACTTTTTCATGTGTCAAGGAAGAACTATTCATTTTACAATTCACTGATTTTATGAATTTATCGTGAAGATCATAAAATTTTTCTAATATAACCACAGATTTTGGGATAGAGTTTACCATATCTAATGTGGACTCTAGAGATCTTATATCTGGTATTACCATAAAATTGTGAAGGTCTTCATCGTGGGTACCTTCGTCGATAACTGTGCCTTGGAAAGTTTCTTCCATGTGCAGAAAACTGATGATCTGTTGATCGTCATCGAAGACTCTCCAATTTGTGATGTTGTCTGGGATGGATGGTCTGAACAACAACTCGATGGAAAACACATTTGGAGAAAGGCCTTCTGCAAGAAAAAGTTTAGAGGTGACATTAGCTAATAAATCAGCCTCAAATTTATTCGATCTCGGAATAGAATTAATGTTAAACACAAAAAATTTGTTCATTAAATTCCATACCTCAGTTTGATAGCTTTTCAGGTGTGGAGATAAACAATGAATAGAGTTTTTTACCTATCTAACCACAATTTCTAAATCACCGAAGACTGTCAAATTCTGAATCCTCAAATCTAGTGCTTTTCTGAGACCTTGCAGGAGTGCCTCGTATTTGACCGTATTGTTTGTGCATTCAAATTCTAAACGACAAGCGATCAAAGTTTTGTTACCTACTGGATCAATGAGAACACACCCTGCACTAGCTCCTTCCTTAGATTTAGATCCATCGAAGTAAAGAGACCAGATTTGATTTTTGTCAGGTGCATGTGACCACTGAGAGAGAGCTGTTGACTGTGTGCATGTCATAATTTTGGATTGCTATTCCGAGTCAGTAATGGTAGAAGTTTCAACCATGAAATTGTCGAAAAAGTGTCCATCCTTTGTATTTCAGGTGAATTGGTGGAAGTAGTGAATGGTTCATTAGGATCATTTAAATCGGTTACCATGAACTTAAGATAACACTCACGATTTACCTTGATTCTGTTAGGCTTTCCATTCTCCGGCAGCCACAAGTGAGACCAATCTGTCGCAAAATAACCATGTAGCTGTTCAAACCAATCTCTACTTAAAACAATCCCTATACTTTGGGGATATCAATGACAATATTATCAATAACTTGATTGACTTTAGGATTAGATGATAATCTGATAAGCACATTTTTTAATTCACCTATTACTTTAACACTAGTTCGATCAAGCTGAATAATTTTCAGGCTAGAAGGTTGAACTTCGGCATTAATTTTTTGGCAGACAGACCAAGGCATTACATTTGACGATGCACCTGAATCTACCATACAGTTATGTACATTCCTATTGAAAATTTCAAAAGTCAACAAAAAGGGTGGGACATTTCTACGAGTATTAACAACAGAAGTTTGTTGTTTTTTAGTCACAACCCCTGAAACTAGTTTATCTACATTTCTTAAACTTTTTACAGCAAGGTATCTTTTATCAGAATACTCTAGCGTCGTTTTAACAGAGACCTTTTGAGGTGTTTTGGGGCTGTTTTCAACAACTTTGTTTTTGTTCGGATTGTTTTTTTTGCTATTTTCTGCAATATTCTGCAACATCTTTTGCAGAAGAAAAGGGAATTTCAATAATTCATAAACAGAGATATTAGCTCTAAGTTTTTTAAGATCCTCAATCAAATCATACTCTAAACTTGGAGCTGCTGAATTCTGTTTAGTTTCAATTGGTTTAGACTGTTTTTGAGGTGCATTAGTTCCGATTTCAGAAGAAGATTTATTTGCTATCTTGCTCTTGGTATTGTAAGGATGCACTATTTCGAAATTAGCTTGAAAAATGCTAATTTCAAATCTCTTGTTCAGCCACATCTTTAGGAATCTCGGGAGGAATCAAGTTATCATGTGCCTCTAGAATCGTCTGAATAGAAAACTATAATCTTTCTAGATTTAGGCCTTTAGAATTTGAGTTAGACTGGTTTGTGGGAAAAGGCTTTCTAAAAGGGGGTTTGTAAGGCCCTTTGCTTGAAGAAGCTTCTTCAACTGATCTTCTCAAATCTATAACCTGATTAGACAACTTCTGAATGAACTTCTGTAAACTTTCTAGATCCGAACCATCTGATTGAGTTTTGTTTTGGGGAGGTCTAGGAAGAATTTCGATTTTCTTCTTGGAGGATGAAGTAGTCTTTGCCTCATTACAAATATTATCTTTTAGGATGAGAATATCTTTATCGATTTGACTCGCCTCTTCAAAGGCTTCTAACAATGTGAATTTCTTAGACCTTTTTACCCAAATTGCTATGTTTTGGTGTAGGGCTTTCGTGTAGTATGTGACGATAAGATTTTCAGCAGACATTGAGCCTGTGGGGATTCAATTCTTTAATGTTAGGAACCTTTGATTAAAGTATTTTATCTTTTCTTTACGGTTCATATTTAAACTAGAGAGTTCCATGACTAGAACTTCAGGGGATTTGTTGTCTCCGAATTTCTCAAGGAAACATGATTCAAATCTATCCCAAGACACAATGGTGTGGGGTTGTTGGGCAAAGTACTAGGTAGAAGCATTACCTTCAAAGGTGTAGGGAAAAAGTCTACATACTACATCTTCGTGTTCAACACTACAGAGCCTAATGGATAGCATGAATTTTTTAATATGATCCTCAACAATCTGCTTGGAATCTAGGTCAAATTTAGGGAGCCATTTCTCCGGATGTTTAGGCAAAGGATGCTGGGGCCCAGTTATGGCCACTGCATCTTGATCGAGCCAAGGTCTGGAAGGTGTTAAGCCCTAATGTTGGCTCATTACCCCTTAATTGGGGCATATTAGATTAGTAATGCTATTTTATTTATGTCAGATTTAGGCCATTAGTTGTAATTTAGATTAGTAATGTTA
>JZKD02S1798908.1:84030-98796 GCA_000966675.3 Picea glauca
CTATACTTTTAAATTTGATTTTCATCTTATGTTGGCATCTTGATTGAGTAGATTTCATCCCTTGTTGCTTATGATGATTTGAAATAACCTATAGTTGAATTGGTTAAGTGATTTAACACATATATGGAAGATAAAGGAGAAAATTTGTTTTTTTTATAATTTGTTGTAATAAGACATTTTAGATTCACTATATTCCTTGAAAAACGTACCTTATTGGATGTAGAATTATGGTATTGAAGTACACTCATATGGTATTTATTCTCTTAGGTTGCTAGGTAAGATCAAGTTGAAGGGAAGTGAAATATTACTGTTGTAATTTAATATTTCAAATAAGCCATAAGGTTGGAATTCCATGGTGAGTAGATCTAGGAAACCTCAAGTAATTGAGATTAAATTCCAGAATTGCATTAACTTCCCTATATTTGAAATTTCTACATGATAATGAGACATTATACAAACCTTTCAATATATTGACAATTATCTAGTTGGTATTGACATCGATGGATATTAATAGCGAATCCAATTTTGGTATTTGAGGTGTACATTGGTAGGAATTTCATCTATATCATTGGTGAGGCAAGTTGTTGGATTAATAAACTTGTTGCACACAAAATTGCTAAAGGTGGAAAGGAAGTGACAATCAAGCTATGCTGGTGAGACAAGTTGCACATGTTGTATGTGGCCCTTTAAACAACATGGAATTGAGGTGACAATTAATGTTGGTTGGTGAGAAAAGTTACCATTGGATTTCCTAACTTGATACACTGTGTGTATGTGACCCAACTTCCAAAATTCACAACATATGTTGACAAGTAGACTAGTCCACCAACATGATTATTCTAAAAGGTAAATAATTCTAAAGAGCCAAGCTATCCAACCAAGGACCCGATCTCAATAAACACCTTTCTCTATCACTAAGATATATGCCCATTCACTATATCCATTCTTAATGGTTTGATCTAGAGAAGTGGATTTTTATATTCAACACTATAAGGATTGCATTTCTCTTAAGGTAATATTGGACATGCTAACCAAATTTGAAATGGAGAGAGCACAACACTATACCATTGACTCAAACTGCATGGAAGATGCTGTACAAAATAAGAGTAGAGAATTACCAACACAAAGCCATAGTTCCATGAGTGGTGAGAGGCATGGAAGGTGGCTAGTGTAGAAGCTAGCTTTGTCCAAATTGTGATCCTTAAGATGTATAATTTTTGTAATTTTGATATTTGGACTCTTAGAAGAGGACTCAATTTTCTTATGTTAGTATATTGAGTGTTTTCTTATATTCCAAGACCTTAATAGACTTGGTAGTTTGAGACTCTATTGGAATTCCATTTTTAGATTTTGTATTCTTTTTATGTAGTCTTATTATAGATGAAATTTCATCAGAATTTAGAACCTAGGAGATTATAGTTCATTATTTTTTTCTAAAGTATTAGCCAATAAGTTCTTAAAATCTTGTATTGTTTTTATTATATTGTTGGAGATAATAGACTTATTGCAATTGAAGAACTAGCGAATAAGTATTCTTAATTATTTCTATCATTTTTTTTTATTATATTGCAAGAGTTAAAATCTTGTATTGTTTTTTATTATATTGTTGGAGATAATAGACTTGTTGCAATTGAAGAACTAGTGAATAATTATTCTTAATTATTTCTATCATTTTTTTATATTATATTGCAAGAATTAATAGACTTGTTGCAACTAAAGAAAATGACCAAATGCAATGGGATTTCTTATGCAATTTGAGAAAATGCCATGATTCTCATGAGGAAAATGAAAATGATCTTTTTATTCTTAACTTGATAGACATACCATCCTCCCATAAATTTGAGGATGGTAAACATTGTTTGGAATCCTAAATGAAGCTTCAATGCACATCTTCTCTAGATCTAGATCTAGAGTTGGAGGCAATGCATGATCTTCTCTTATTTTTGCAAACTAGAAAACCCTATGCAATTTACTAATGCAATCATATAGACATTAGAAGTTAAAGTTAAAATTTAGACTATTGATGAAAAAAAACCTATCTAATTATGATGTGCTTCAAATGGCAAAGGAAAAAAGAGATTATAAGAAAATATAACCATAATATGGAATTATACATGTAGTATGTTATGCTAGGGGCACACAACCTTAATGATTATATTCATGGAATCATATGGACTTATTTGATCATAATATTAACATAGAACCTATAAACTATGGTTTTTTGAGCTTGATATCTAATATAGTGTCCACTCACTTTTAGTCCATCCAAGTGACATGTTTATGCTTGTGGAGACATGTGTGAATATTGGGAAACTTTAGCAGAACATATACCCTACACTTGCAATTTCTTAATAGAAGAGAAACCACATTGAAGTATGCTAATAGTTCCCTAGTTTTAATTATGCCAATGGTTCCCCATCATGATAAATTTGTGTCTTGTCCTCATCATGATAAGTGGAAGATAAGTTAAAAAAAAAACACTAGCATAGATCCAAGGTGGCAAGATTTGATTATAATACTAACATAAATCCAAGGTGTGATTAGGACTTAAAACAACTACTTGCCAAATGTCTTGGATTCTTATAGAAATTGTAAGTTTTGCCTCATTTCCTAGATTGCTAAACTTATTATTTTCAATATCATGTACACACTCTCTCTATATTCTTTTTCTACAAATTATTCATATGTTACAATATAAATTGTGATTTTTTTTTATTATACAAATTCTTCTCATTGCATGCGAATATTCATAGTTGGGATGTAACTAGTATATCAATCAAAGTTGTATGTTCTCAAAATTACTCACATAATGTTTAAAAACAATATATATTGTTAATATATATTTTTTTAATTATACAAATTCTCCTCATTACATCCAAATGTCCATAGTTTGTATATAACCACTAGATCCAAGAGTCCAATGTGTTCTCTAACCTTCCACTTAGTAGCTTTATATAGGGGTTTTAAGGTTAGGAATTTAGTTATTTACATTGAAGTGCTTTTTTGGTTTTTTACCATATTTTAAAGAAAATAATTTATGTATAAGTTTTTTTATAATGGTAAATATTTTTCAAGAAATTATTATTATTAAAGAAATTGGTTAAGAATTTATTTATTGAATAAAATTGATTTTGTTGAAATTTTTAAAATTTGTAAGAATTTTGCTTAAACTTATACGAATTTTGCTTAAACTTAATTTTAAATTTTTGAATTTTTAACAATTTTATTAGAAATTTTAATTTTATTGATTAATTATAAAATTTGGTGAATTTTAAAATGATTTAAATTATTCAAATTAAAAAAAATAAATATATAAAAAAACGTTTTCATTAATAAAAAAAAATCATTCATCTATTTATTAACTGACCCAGTTTCATACAAAATCAAAACTTTTGACAGTCAAAACAGTGCTTTAAAGTCAGATTTGTGATAACTAAATTTTGGACTGTGATATTGGTGACCTAAGTTCAAACCTCCATGGAAATAGAGTCCTCGGACAAGTTTGATCAGAATGATATGAAACTTGAAAAAAATTCAAGCGAGTTATAAAATTTAAACATAATTTGTTATTTTGTTTCTTGTCTTATTATGAGGTCCATCATAGGTGGATAATAGGTGAAATGACTCATCATGCCATATGTTGTTGATCGGTCACAGTCACAGCATCTGGTCAAAATATGGATCCAAAGAGGAGGATCATGCAAGGATCCGAGGATTTCATGGTGTATTTACAAGGATCTTGCATTGCATAGCTTAGATGTATTTGCATTACATGTACATCATTGAAAAGTTTTTAATTATAATCTAATGCTGTGAAGTCAGTGCTTCATCAGTTAGATTATTCTATATGCTGAGAAAATATAGCTCCAGGGAGAAAACCTTATGTTCCTTTGATTACAGAAATTAACTTTTAAACATTGAACAGCCATAGAACCCGAGCTGAGAACGGGATTAGCTCGCACATGTGTAAAATTGAAGTACTACAAATGCAAGGATGTGTACAAAATTCTTGTTTTTCATATAATTGGCAAGGTCCAAGCCTTGAGCATCTGTATAACCAGCCAAAATAACAAAGAAAATGCAGTCCAACAAAAGCCAGTGCTAATAACAGTGACCCTATTGTTCTCACAGGTACAAATTAATCGCGCAAATCAATCCGTAAGACAAAATCAAGGAGCATGAGTCTGGCAAACCAGTAAGATGAATGTGCACAATGCAACTTAAAGAGGAGAAAACAATATGAAGCACATAGGAAATAGATCCATCGACGGGGAAGCTTTTATATGAACAGATTCCAAATTCCAGGTAGAAATTGGTTGGATCAACAGTTAAATTTATATTACATCAAAATCAAGAACAAAAATGGCAGAAACAATGGTTGGCAGGAAGATGGAATTGCTGGAAAGTAATACTAAATATAATAATAAACACCTACTGCAACATGGTCACCAGGAGCAGTATGTGATCCCCCAACTTTTTGCTTCAATGATGATGCAAGGAAACAAGATCTGTGATCTCCCTGGACCTTGAGATGGGTACTGCCACTCAAGTAGCCTTTCTCTTTTTTGAGCATTTTTGAGCTGCAAATAAATCACCCTTATTTTCAGCTACCAAGAGATATAGAAGTGCTCGAATGTGAAACGCCAAACACAACAGAGTAACCCTCGAAATTGCTTTATAATAATAGAAAAATATGCATATCAGAAAGACTGGAAATTTGGCTTAAGCATACCAAAGTCATTTGTGCCTGAGTTTTTCATGATCCTAAGTCGTTTGACCGTATGAAGAAACATTCTGCAAGTCATAGTTTTATTACTATACTTAGGAATCTTTAAAATTGTTATAAGTCAAAATCAACAGTCCTTTTGGAAGTGTTTTTTTTACTAGAATACATATCAGAAAAAAAAAGTACCAGGCACCTAGAGATCAGATCTTACTTCCATGGAACATCTGTGGCAAGCATGCAGTCTCCTTCACTATCTTCATAGGTTAGTACAAAATCAGCAGCAGGGTCTAAAAGCCCCAAAGGCTTCACAACGTGCTGATGTCCCAAGGGAGTCCAAGCTCCGAGGTGATCTGAAAATCATTTCGGGTGAGCTTATATTGTTACCTGAACTAAAAATATAAACACAGAAAGTCAAATCAGAAGATACTCACTCTCAGTGGTTCGTTGAAACATATTTTCCAAATCTTCAGCAAGAGACTCATAGGATCCATAGGCATTGATGTCCACTTTTCTACCAATGGGCACACCATCCATGGTCACCTTGACATACAATGAATTGCCCTGGCCCTGCACAAATCTTCCTGCCATGGCACCTCCTTGTCGATTTTCTCCGGAAGGTTTAGGAAGAGAACCAAGAGAGTTCCTCCTGTATAACCGAATTGGAGGCCAACCAATCACTTCACCCCTGTCAAGGTTATCCAGAAAAGCAGATCAGCTAAAAAATAGTCTTACAGCAAAAATGTGATTGACCATAAAAGCAAAGAATATTCACACCACTACAAAATCCTTACAAACAGAATGCTAATACCAAAATAAAATAAGTGTAAACAAGATTAATATTGCAATTCAAGTTCAAAAATTCCATAAGCATAAGATCTGAACCACTGACTGAGAGAAGGAAAGAAAGATCACAAAAGCAAACAAGGCATAACAACAGGGAAGTAACCTCGCACAACGGTTTAGAATTTTGAAAGGAAAACTAGAAATAGGATCAGAATAGGAACAAGGGAGTAACCGAATGCAATATAAATGCAAAACAAGACATGGGGTTATTATAAATCTTGAAATGCAAATGATTACAAAAATATTGAAAGCAAAATTGAAAATTAATCAGAATGGAAAGGAAGGATTCACCCAACTACAATATACAAAACAATATATAGAAGAGTGTAAAACTTGAAATGCAATGTTGATTTTGAGTTGGCCAGTCTCAGCTTAAGGCTCAAATGCAACTGTGCTTGTTAGGCAACCAAGTTCTCACCGTGGTTTGTGAGGTTCCCACGATTGATTGGGAATTTTCAATTATCACAGTCTATATGCTTAGGATTTTGCTCAGAGTCACAATCTCCAAAACACTGTTATCCAAAGGGGATGGACATTAAAGACCCATTAGTCCATTTAGTCCTTCTGTGTGCGTCAAATAGAGGGCAGACTCTACCCAGTCCTGGCCAGCCTATTGCTAGATAAAAGTAGTACAAGCACCAGCAATTGCTAGATAAACTTACAAATATTGATACAGAAATTGTTTCCCAAATAGTAGAAAAGGACCGTGACCTTACTGTGTAATAGAAGAGTCACCAGGAGCTGTCAAGTGATTATCTGTCAGATTGTGATCAAAGCTAGACAGTTGGCATGCTTCGTCATGGCTCAAGTTGCAAAGGTCATCTATTCCAGAATGGTTTGTTGCCAATGACCGAAACTGTTTGGTTGTATTCCAAGAAAAAGCCAAATGCTTACCTTCATTCGAGCTACTCACAGGAGTTTCCTGCTGATTCTCTTTTAATATGCCCAAAGCACTGCACTGAACCGGTCCTGGCTGGGTTACAATTACTTCTTGGTAGCTCCCTTTAAACCCTTCCACTACATCCACCACGTTCCTACGATCAGAGTACATGTTTTTGTCTTGTCTGCTTAGATCTGGGGCTCGAAAATCTCTTATTTTCAAAATTCTTGCCTGCTCCATTCCTCCTAAAATAGCTGATTGCACTCTCGAGATTGAGGGATTTGGTTGGGGCGCAGCATGTTTGCTCTCTACATGATTGATCCACAGTGTTAAATCCAAACCCAAGTCGAGATCGATGTCTCCGTGACTTCCATTTTTATCAGAGCATTCGCAAGAAGATATCTCAGTAAACCCAACATAATCCTCATTTTCTTTGATACACTGGCCAATCTTGGGTTCTGAAGTGGAGGAGTTTCTGGCATACGTACAGCTCAACTCCGATCCCAGAGGACTATCCATGCAAGAATGGTTCTGGCTTAGACTGCTACTGTTACAGGGATATAAACTCTTTGGTTTCCTTGATTTGGCATTGACAGGGAACACAGAGCTCACAGTGGAGACTGGTTCTGCCATTGTTAGAGTTCTACCTGTTTTTTGATGTAGAATACTCGCTTTGTTTTTTGATGTTCTATTGAAATAATACGAGGAAGCCACAAACAGAACCCTATAAATACCAGATCCCCTAACACAGAAGTAATAGAAATAGGCAATCCGACAGACACAGAAGAAGTTGGTATTAATACAATACAAGGCAGAACACAGAAGAAGTTGGTTTTAATACAATACAAGGCAGAACACAAGGATGATGATGGATGGAGTGAACAGACAGGAAGATTAGTGAAGGAGACATTCCGACAAGTAAATCTCACCACCCACAAGAGGGGCGGCTTCAATTTTTCCTTTACAAAAACTCATTCCATGCGGTGCTATCTACTCTTGAGTATCTACTCCTCAATTTAGCGTGGATTCCAAGGTTTTTGGGTGTCTCAATGTCTCCACCATCGTGTCTCGCATTCTATTAATTTTTTATTTTTTTATTTCTCCTTGTATGCCAACAATTGAACAACTTGCACGGTTTTTCAAGTTTATCAACTTTGGCAGGCAAGTAAGGAGCCGTCTAATTTTAAAGTAGATTTTCTTTAGATTGTCAGATTTTTTTTTATAAGCAGTCAATTTTTATTAATTTTAAAGGAAATATAGATCATGAAAAAGTTTAATTATTAGATTTGTAATGGATTCATTAAATCATTTTGTATTTGATTGTTTTGTTAAATTGATCTTATTTTTGTAATGGAGTAATTACATCACGTTGTATTTTATTGTTTTTGGTTGGAATCTAGTTATAATTTATTTATTTATTTATTTTTGTCAATTTATTAATTTGTCTCAATTTATTAATTTGTTATGTAATTGTAATAGTAAAAAATATTATCCCCGGATGGGGTGACACATTGTATCCATGTGTCACGTTTTATGGGGCCTCGCTAAGCCATAAATAAGGGTGATTGTTTTCCATCCCCTCGACATTCCCTCGACATTAAGAAAGGGAGCCAACCATAATTGCAAGCCCGCATTCATTAGACCTTTCACTCGCGCGAACAACCAGGGAACCATCAAATTCAATGTTTGGGAGGCGGTCATGGAAGTTGTCCCGTTGTACCCTCTGGTTTTTATTTACCTCTGCATCCGCCTTCCTCATTCTGTTTTTGGCTCGCACCAGGCTAGCAATCTGGAGCTTGGGAGCGGCCATTGCTGCATCCACCGGGAATTCGCCATTATCTTCATCCTTACGATGCCCAGGGATCGGGGAAAGCTGTGTCGCGACCCAACCTGGTACACCCTGGCTGCAAGGCATAAATGATTGCAAAAACTGGAGCGGGCACTCTCAATTGCTCGCACCCAAAAATTTCGGCTTGCTCGCAACGATGATAGAGAAAGAATGGCATGGTCGCCTCTAACAGTTTTTGTGGAGGAGGTCATCCCGGAAGAGGTCATCCTGGCTGCCTCCGAAGAATTTTCTCTTCATGGGACCAGAGCCTCCTATTATCCGTCTCGGGGACAAAATTTGGGTGGATATAGGGGTAAACAACATGGCTTCACCAGTGGAGGATTTCCCCGTTTAATACATTGAGGAGGAAATCCCAGATGAGTACCTCCAAATGGACCAGAATGACTTACTCTTGGAGGAGCTCGCTCCACTCACAGTCTCATAATGCGAAACAGGGAACACAGGGACGAGAGCAAAAGGTGGGGTTGAGGAGCGGAGCACGAGAACGAGACACCTGAAGGATGTGATGGATGGAACATGGGTTGCAACAGAGGATGAACACTAGGAGGACACAAAGGATGGGCGCACGTCGAAGGACGGTAGCGAGGTCCTTGCGCCACCTCTTATTCCAACACCCTCAGATCAATGGTGTGTCCCTCCGCCCTTCTTCCACCCGGACCAGTTTGATTTGGTGCTCAATTTGAGGTGCTAGATGGCAGACCAGGCCTACCGTGGCACACTCATGAGCCAACCCATGAACATGCTCTATGAGGCTCTCTTCGGCCTGCCAACAAAGAAAAGGTGTCCGACGTGCGCGAGACTCTATGCCCTGCCAACTCGGTACGAGATGCCCAATGGCAACCCCGACAATGAAGACCTCAATGGGTACCAACGTGGCTAGATTTGCCTTCTGGTTTTGATTAGTTGCCCATCTCCGGTTGGGGTTATGTTTGTTAAAAATCCTCTTTTATGTTCAGTTGTCATGGACAATTCTGCAGATTATGGACCGCCACTTGTCTTGATTTCCTTCGAGCAGGGCAGATGTCGGTCTGCCTATTTTGACATAGTCATCCAGGGTTGCCAACTATTCCGGTTTCGCTTTTTGGCGAAACAAGTGGCAACCCAAGGACGACTTTATATTTTGTTATGATATAATATAAATGATCCATTCTCTCTTTTTTACTGAAAAAAACAAAGTAAAAAATATTATTAGAGATAAATTTTAGGAGATTATGTGTTACTATAAAAAATAATTAAAAGATAAAAAAAAATTAAGATATTATAAGAAAGTGGTCAACCCTAATTTAGAAGAAGAAAAATATCTTTCTCTTTTGAGGATGATAATCTCATCAGTGGCATAGTGAAAATAAGAACAAACTCTCCTGAAACTAGAAGTTAGACAACTCCCAAAACAGGGTGGAACTAAATAATCTCTCAATTTTTGTGATACTAAGAAGATTGAAGATGAAAAACACTTTCTTTTAGATTGCCTTGCTTATATCCAAATTAGATCACAATTTCAAAATATTTGTCACATACCAACCTTCTTAACCTTTTAAGTCATCAAAATTACCTTCCAAATCATCAAAATTATAGTGATCTTGGAGATAAAATTATGCACAAAAATAAAATTATAAAAAAATCCAAAACTCCAAATAATCTCTTATCTTTCTTAAAATTGAACATTAATTATCATCATCATATAATAATTTAGGTTAAATTTAAAATTTTTAAAAACATTTAAATTATAATAAATAAATAAATAATAATTTTGAAATTATTATCATTTCAATTAAAGTAAATTTTACCTTGATAACAACCCAAAAAAATAAGAAGCAATTTAATTAATAATAAACCCATAGCCAAAAATTAACTTACTCCAAAATTATTTTTTTATTTAAAAATTAACTTACTCCAGTGAGGAGTCATGTGCCTCAACATCCATTGAGGCACTTTTCCAGGCCTGTTATTTATATTCCCACTACTTTGGGATTTTAAACTGGAAGGCACGATTGCAATGCTGTTTTATTGCAGGCCCGAATCCCTTATCTCACTGAACATATTCTCTAATTCACTGCCCCTATCTTACTGGCTCCTGTATTATTAATATTTACAGAATTGATTGATGCCTTCTTTCAAAAAACAAATCACATTATCTTCTGGTGAATCTCCACCGATTAGCCGACATTCAATGTTGGGACCTTGCTATCTCAAGCGGGGCCATATAATTCTAAACAATAAAATAAACAACATCCGCTTTGTATGGAAAAGAGATTAAAATCTCAGTGCAGATATTTTGCATCGATTGCTGTTCATTTTTAAGTCCACAAGTACTTATTAGACAGTTGACTACAAAGAAAGTTGATGATCTCAATTCGCTGAGCTGTACATTGACGACAGAAACTACAAAACAAAATAGATGCCTGTGACTGTCATTTTTAAAGCCTGTACCCAGCTACATGTCTTGCATGCACTTAAGTTTTTATTGAAACAGAAAGATGCATATTTTAAGTTTGAATGACCTTGATGTGTTGTTTGTTACCAATGCATGCCCGTCTTATAATGTTTTTAGAGGTGGTTTGGCTATAAGTAGTGTTTGCCGGTTTTTTATCTGGGTTTAAATCTTTGATGAAGCTTGGTTTGTTGTGATAAAGTTGAAAGGATAGACATTTTTTTAATGGATCTTTCGATCTTTGTTAAATTATAAGTTTCTTACTAAGAGCTGATTTGAACCTCAGTCAATTAATCTTTGTCAATTATTAATTCCCCTAAATTAAAAAAAAACACAATATATATAAATATATATGAAAGCAATTACTTTCCAGAATATATTCTTTCATTGAGCAAAGGCCGCGTTCGTCATTCAAAAGTGGCGATAGTGCATCGTATAATAAGTTAAAATGCAGACTAAAAACTCTTAAGCAGTGATCATAAAAAATTTCACTCACTGAACTGTGAAAATTCACTCACTGAACTGTGTAGTAATATTTGAACCATGAAAACAAAAACTCAAAAAAATATTTTATATTATAAATGATTTTTTGTTTTGATTTATTGTTGAGGTTCAGGTGTATTTTTCAATATTAGAAAATTTTTGAGATTTTTTGGTTCACATATTTAGTATTAGTGGTATTCACACCGAATTGTATTCAAATTCATGTTCACATTTGAATCTGGTTATTATTTTAAAAAGTATGTAAATTGGATTCTTTCATAATATATATACACAATATGTGCAAAAATTGTTATACTTCTATTAAAAAGTTTTGAGCATTGAATTTTATAAACATTTTACAAAAATTATCATTTTAAAAGAGTTTGTAATAATTATCAAAATAAAAAGAAAGCACATTATAATAAGTAATATATACTTTGAAGAATCGAAGATATGCTTAATCATCTTCATCCTTGTTATCATGTTTCAACTCATTTTTTTTTTCACTTGAAGAAGAGTCATATTTGTCAGTTTCATCAGGAAACAAATATTTAGAAAATCAAGTATTGAGAGATTCAGATTTATTATCTTCAATAATTGTATTATAGTTTTGTTTTTATTTTTCTTGTTTATTTATTTGTTTATCTTCCTTTTTGGAGGAGTGTTTCTTATTTCAAATAATTGTGTAATTATTTTTGTTTGTTTGTTAATGTGGTCGAACCTGTTGGTATCGGGACCGAGACTCAGGGGCATCTAAGCCATCAAAATCACATGAGAATCACACCCGGCATGAGCCACACCAACCCTTAACATACCACACTGTCACCGACTGTCCTATACCTAGGGGACAATAATTATGTAACTATTAGTAACAATAAAACATATTAGATTATTAAAAAAATACTTCTTTCTACAAGAAAATTATTAAACTATAAATAACAACATGAAAAAAAGTATATGAAAAAGAAATTAAACAAAATGTTTTAAAAATCTTGAAATGACCAACTAAAAACAAAATGAAAGTTTTCCAAAAAAATTTAAAGTGATGATTGTCCCAATATATAAACACAAAGAAATGATTAGCTAATAAGTTTATCCCAATAAGCACTACTACAATGAATGTTTCTCAAAGTCACTTTTAATAAAAGTCCCAAACTTATAGTGCGGGAAGTTTTCTACTATATCAAATCAAACATATTTTGCTAATCTCTATACAATTCCTAAATGCTATGATGTTTAGCTCGTAAAAATATTTAATGGATTGGATACATGTATAAACACTCACATTTAAATAATATCATCACATACATGTTTGTTATTATTCAGGTCCTTTCTTTTAACCTTTCAACCATAAGAGATAAATCAAACCTTATTCCGTTATATTATGATGAGAGTTTATAAAGTATATTGACATACAATTTATCTATACTAAAAATTTGTCTATCATTTCTAGTTGCATACAAAAGTGATGACATTATTTGATTTGCATACAAAAGTGATGACATTATTTGATTGACAAATTTGTTTGGAATCTATCATGGAATACTTTCTGTGCAACTTTCTATGATGTACAAACTAAATATCAATGCGATTTTTCATGTTTGACAAGTTTAACTTCAACATATGAATTATGTGAGGAAGGGTTTTAGAAAATAGTACTAGTAAAAGAGAGAATAACAATTAGTGTGAGATGTACTCATAACATTGCCAAAGGTTACAACTTGTCCAAAAAGACATTTTCAAAAGCACATTCTCATTTCAATTCCATTTAGTGAAATTTCACATTGGAAATGATTTTTTTTTAATTTTCTGCCAAATTAGTGATCATGCATGTATGGATGTTTGATCAATTTCATTCCTTGACATAGATCTAATGCCAAATAATTACTTAGGCATTAAAAATAAATTTCATTGTAGACTTCACAAGGATGTTCCAACACATGATTTTTAGAATGTCAAGATAATTAACCTATGTTTAATCCATTATTAAGATGCTTGGGCTAGAATTTCCAGTTGGATAACTCATGTTTAACCTTCCAGTTGAATAACTCATGTTTAACTTGATTGGATTAAAAAATGAAACGATTTAATTATAAATATCATATATAAATTATTTTTCATTAGTTTACCCACCCATCCTCTCTATAATAAAAAATAATATTTTCAAAAATATGTGACCAATTCTATCAAATAAGAAAAAAAAAATATTAAAAAAAAAACATCTTTTATCATCCTTTAATTAATATTCTTAATAAAATAGGCTACATAGTAGACTTGGTAAAATATTTATATCTCAAAGAAACTCTCCTTTATTTTGAGAAAGATTAGGAAATTCAACCCTATTCCTATTTTAAATATATGCAACTTTATCCTAGTACTAGAGGAGGACCCTATCCAAGCCCTATGTGTGAATAATTTTCCTCAATACCAATCATTAAGCGATCGAGCCTTGCTGGTTAACTAGGATGAGTATTTTCTATCTCAAGGGCATGATTTGTAGGTTCAATGACATATGGCCTTCTATATATAATACCCAAGCATGGATAACAATGAATTGGGATATTTTGGAGGATATCCTTGTTATATATCCATGTGAAAAAGTCCTTTTCACTTGAGTTTGTTTTTTAATTGTACAAATAACAAGTTGTTGGCAAAGGGGAATATTTAACAAATGTTTCAATCTATCTCATATTGCCTTATCTCCCATTGGAATATTAGATTTGTGAGATCTCACAATCTATTGACAATGCTTGAGGTAAGTATATCTAAGTGTCCAAGAAAACATGTGAGTATATTTTTACTGTACCTATTCCACACAACGCATTTACAATTATTTAAGAGAAGGTCTTCTTGATCTAATTGTGTTGGAGAGTGGATATAGTCACTAGATCCAACCCCTATACTATGAAAACATTGTCTTTCATTGTAGAAATTTATTTTACCATGATCATTTAGTAGCTTACTATCTAAAGACAAAGTCATCACAGGGTCTAAAAGGAAAACATATAATTTCCTCCTAGCTGAAAGACTCAAATATGGACAACCATTGAGTGAGACCCAATAAAATTTTATATAACTTCGCACCTACTCTAGCATTCAATACTACACTAACACTTGAAATAAGTGGACAAGCCACACTTACAACCATATGTTAAGAGGAACCTCATCTTTTGATGATTCCCATGCCCTCAAGTCTCTTTTAAATAGGAAATAGAAGACATGAATCAAATTCTTCAAATCAAAATAGTTGTTGAATTCTTTTATTTTCAATGAATGCATAGAAACACATAATTGTAATATAAAATCCAATAGTCAATGATTTAATGGTTAGTTAGATTGCATTAAAAAAAAAAACCAAAATATAGATGTGTGATTTTTAATAAAAGAATTTTAATGGAAAGATATTCCAAATTTGTCTATCTTTGAAAATAAAATATGAATAAATGTTCAACAATCACTAATAATCAATTAATGAATATAAACATGGATTTGATATAAAGTGACAAACATAGTCATGATCACTTTGAAGAAGAAACATTTATTTACACATTTTC
>JZKD02S1798919.1:7368-21005 GCA_000966675.3 Picea glauca
CTCAATGGCTTCCTTGCATAAAAATGGCTTTGGCTTTCAAATTCCTCAACATTTCTCCTATTCTGAACCTCCTTAATGCTACCAAGAACCCCTAATTTATATCAATTTGAAGTGGGCATCAACTTCCCAACTTCCTCCCAATATATGGCCTTAAATCGAGCTCCAGATCTCCCAATAATGGACAAAAATCCATTAAAATCAGCTAAAATCAACCTACAAATCTTAACATAAGGTAAAAAAAACCCAAAGTTTGAAATATTACAGGGCGCAACCCCCTGTCTTCGGGCTCCAGGTCACATGCGCTCTGCCATGTGGCCGAGGGATAGTAATTGGCGCGCTGGCCCCTCCAGTCTTGTGGCTACGACCCATGTGGCCACGCTCTACACTCCATGCACCCACATGTGGTTGCAACTCCTGAGTCTGTAGCCCCTGGTCGGTCAGGGATAGCTCCCGTCGACCGAGGCCTATCCCAAACAATCCACCACCTGTCAACTCAAATATTAATTCCTTTGTTTAGTCAACAAGACACATAGTTCACCCATCCATTTATCCCAGGGAGTTTGTTCGTTGCCCCCACAAAGGTTGAGGGTTCAAAACCCCCGGAAGCCATAACAAATTTTTCAACTAGCCAACATTGGAAAAATATCGGGTGCCATGTGGTGCTCTCTGATTGGGCCACCTGTCACCCTGTGATTGGACCGTACCACATAGTCACCAACACAGTCAACAATCCAGTCCCCTGCCACGTCCCCTCCATATAGCCAAGTCACCTACCCAGTCACCTTCCACGTCACCTCCGTATAGCCAAGTTACCTACCCAGTCACCTTCCATGTCATTTGTTGTACAACCACGTGTTGTGCCATGTCATCATCTGTACTGCACAATCACCCTGCCATGTCAACATCCATATAGTCTAGCTGTCATCCGTACTACCATGTGTCAGCCTGCCATTGGGCCACGTGATGTACGAACTTCCACGTGTCAAATTCATACAAGTGCCAACTCAACCCAAAAACACCAAATTTGAGTGAGACGTGTCACCTCCTGGTGATGCCATGTCAGCATGATAATGTCATCATGACATCATACTGATGTCACCTATCGTACTGTTGACGTCAGCAGTACGACATGTTGACTTTTACTAGTTTACTTTTTCCCTGTTTGGGAAATCAGTTAGAACGTGATATCTTTCGCATATGATGTCCATTTGCAAAAAATATTATATGACCAAAATTAGCACGACGAGACAGACTCAATGGCGTTGGTTTCGTCTGATTATGAGAACTTTGATTTTTAGGCCTTCCTGGATCCATTTTGGATCAACTGGATAGAAGTTGCTTGGATTGAGGCTGCAGTGGTTGTAGTGTCCTTCTATTCACCTTTTAAATAGATTGTGAAGAAGATGAATTTTGTAGTATGAGATACTATCTTGCGACACTGTTTATGTGGGACAGTAGTTGGAACTACCTCTGGTATCTTGTAGAGATGACCCACTAGAGTAACAATGACACTACGGGGTTGAGACTCATAAATAGCATGGCGCTTCCACATATATGGCTATCCCAAAATACCATCACAGAAATCCAACAGGGAAACATCACATAATACCTCATCCTTGAAGGACTGGATGCCGTATGAAAATCGACATTGTTGGCTAACACGAAGATCTCGTCCTTCACGAAGTCACCTGATGTTGTATGGTTGTGGGTGTGGTGTTGTCGACAATCCCAACTACTTTACGACCTCTATTGAAATGAGGTTCTTCTGGCTTCCGTAATCAATAATAAAATGCAACAAGGTCCCCTTCACCCACATCTATGAATGAAAAAGGACCTCCCCTCTTCATGATTTGTTGGTTCTTCTGGTTGAATTGTTGCTGTCATGATAGTAGCAGTGGGGTTTGCGTCGATGATCTATCTTCTCCCATTATTTTCTGAATCAGATTCTGAATTAGGGTTCGACTCATTTTCTTTGATCTCGACCACCAATGATTATTTTGAGTGACGTTCATCAGTGTTGTGCCAGGGGATTTTGTGGAAATCACACCACTTTCTAGTGTCCTTTTTTCGTTTTTCCGTTACGCTTCTTTTCCTGTATCTTAGACTGGTTTTCTAAAGGCTGGTTGTTAGGGTTGTCTTTATCATACTTTGGTTTTTGCGGATTTGCAAACCTGAAATCTTGTTTGTTCTAGTGCCTAAATTTCTACTCAATTTTGACAGCATATCGATAGGCAACACCTAGCGACGAGATGTCCAAAAAATCCATTTCAATTTGAATGTACCTATGTAGAGCTCCAGGGTATTTCAGAACCAAATGTCGCACAGAATATTTGATACCCAACTTGGTTCGCAAGGTATGGAATGTATTGGTGAACTTCGAAACTACTTGGCCCCTCTCTTGACACAGTGTGGTCCATCTCATGTACTGGTCGTCATAGTTACCAATAGGGTAATATTGTTCCTTTATCGCATTCAAAAAAAAATCCAAAGTGGGCTTGTCCCCATATATTCTAGACTCCTCTGTGGAAATTTTCTCCCAGTAAAATTCCCACCAATGTTTGAGATGGGAGAGAGCCTTAAGGAGTGCGAAGGTGATCTTTTCCCTGTCGGAAAAATTGTGAACAAAGAAATAACCTTCTAGCATATTTAACTATTTTTCTAGGGCATATATATCTATATGACCTTCAAATACGAGAATATCAAAATTAACCTGTACCTTGAAAGGAGAGGTGTCTCCAAAATGGCTACTTGATGAAGATGTGCCTGTTGTTATTGGAAGGAATTGAAGGATGTGGGAAAAATTCTCCATTATTTCGTCCCTCTGTCACATGAGAGCTTGCTCAAGAAACAGATTAATAAAATCTTCTGTGTCATCATTTTTCTTTTCTTTTGCCATGGAGTGTTTCTTCGGCGTGCGGGAGTGATTTTCCTCAAGAGAGACAAGCTCGGAACCCAACTTGTTATACTCAGACCTCATCGGGGACGTGCACTGAAAAATGATCAAAATCAGTCTGCTCTGATACCAGTGATCTAGATTATTTTCGGCACAAAATGAGAGTGGAGATATAATAAAGAAATGTACAGAGATATATCAGATATCCATATAACCGAGATTTATTAGAGATATAACCATAAACACAAAGATACAATAATACACAATTTCTATTAATGAGCGAAATGTACAAAACTATAGAAATACAGAGTGAAAGACTCGCTAGAATGGTGACAACTTATCTCTGAGAAGATATGTAATGGCTACTCACATTGGCAAGAAGATGATTGTTACAATGAGGCTCCAAAGGAATTTTTAACATAAAGAAAATCCAAAACCCTAACCCCAGAAGATGAAAAGCCAACAATTTTTGTGGACCCTGTTTTGGGTAGTTGCATCATTATTTTGGGTAGTTTAGTGTTTTGAGCTAGTTGGAATAGATGGGTGGCCACCGATATCCACCTGGATCACAAATATTTCATAAGGATAAATAATTGCTAAGGTTTTGAAAATGGGGTAGCAAGCTAAGTGGGCTTGATTGTAGGGAAAACTCCATAGTTAAGTGTGCTTAAGCCAGAGGAGTCTTAGGATGGGTGACCTTCCGAGAAGTCCTAATTATCGTGTGCGAGCCGTAGAAGTGATGATTGATGCTATGCGATTTATTTCGCTGGTTTTAATACCACTTCTTCACCCCTATGAGCATCACCCAATGCAATGATTACTAAGTGGACTATTCAAGTCATGAGAATTATTGGTCAGTACTCTATGTAGTGAATCCCAAAATGATATATAATATGTTGCGTTGTGGAAGCCCCTTGATGCTTAAATAAAAAGAGTGAAGGGAGCTCTAACTAAATAGTTCATAGACAAAATACTTGCTAAGGTTTTGCAAATAGGGTAGCAAGCTAAGTGGGCTTGATTGTGGGGAAAAATCCACAGTTAAGTGCACTTGAGCAAGAGGAGTCTTGGGATGGGTGACTTCCCAGAAAGTCCTAGTTACTATGTGCAATCCCTAGAAGTGATGATTGATGCTATGTGATTCATTTTGTTGGTTTCAAACCCACTTCTTTACCCCTGTGAGCATCACCCAATGCAATGAGTGCTAAGTAGACTATTCAAATCATGAGAATTTACATTAGTTGTGACTAGTACTCATGGATACTATGGAAGCCCCTTGATGCTTAAATAAAAAGAGTGAAGGGAGCTCTAACTAAATAGTTTATAAGGCACAATACTTGCTAAGGTTTTGCAAATGGGGTAGCAAGCTAAGTGGACTTGATTGTGGGGAAAATTCCACAATTAAGTGCACTTGAGCGAGCAGAATCTTGGGATGGGTGACTGCTTAGAAAGTCCTAGTTACTGGGTGCAAGCCCTAGAAGTGATGATTGATGTTGTGCGTTTCATTTCGCTAGTTTCAATCCTAGTTCTTCACCCCTGTGAGCATCACCCAATGCAATGAGTGCTAAGTGGATTATTCAAATCATGAAAATTATTTGTCAATTACGACTAATACTCATGAATATGAGTCATATATTTATTATTAATGACTTACTCTACCCACTTAATCCCAAAATAATATCTAATATATTAAACTATGGAGTAAGTTTAATTATTATTTCAAAATTAATTTTTAAAAAATATTTAATATTTTAAAGAGTATCTTAAATTATATTAATTACATATAATCATTTATATGTTAAACTTAATTCTTATATTTTGGTCACCATTATTAATTATTGGTTTAAAAGGAGTACACTTATTAATTATTGGTTTAAAAGGAGTACACTTTTTCTAAAGAAGGATACAAAATTTGATAATATGAATTTTTCTCATTTGATTTTCTCTTTTATTCTTTAATTTCGTTTTTGTTGATCTCAATTTCATATATATTTGTTTTATTTTATTATTTAAATTTTTCAAAATTAATTTCAAATATATATTTTTTATTTTATTATTTAAACTTTTCAAAATTAATAAAAAATTATTTGTTTTATTTTATTATTATTATTTTTTTAAATTAATAAAAAATTATTTACCCCAAAATGTTTATTGAAACTATTATTCCTTTTATTTTCTTTTAGAAACTCATTCATTTATGTTCCAAAATCTTTCCTAATTGGATGAATACAAAATCTTAAATTTTAAAAACGTTTAAAAATGTTTGAATTGATGGTGATTTTTTTTTTTTCCTACAAGCTTCTTAGAAGTCATCATTAAAATAAGGATCATAATCTAGTTATTTATTTAAATTTGGAAAATTATGTTTTATTATTTAAATTAACACATATTGATGATGATGATTAATGTCCATGAGATCGAATTTGTCTATCAGACCTTAAGAAGGTAAGGGATTACTTACAATTCTTTAGAATTTTGTTTCTGTGCTTGTAAAACATTAAGAGAAGCTTGCCAAATTCACCATAATTTTGTTGAGTTAAGAGGTTAGGAAGGTTGGTAGTGTCACAAATTTTTTGAAATTGAGATTTAATCTTCAACCTTTTTAGTGTCATAAAAGTGACACACTCTACCCACTTAATCCTAAAATAATATCTAATATATTAGACTACAGAGTAAGTTTAATTATTATTTCAAAATTAATTTTTAAAAAATATTTAATATTTTAAAAAGTATCTTAAATTATATTAATTACATATAATCATTTATATGTTAAACTTAATTCTTATATTTTGGTCACCATTATTAATTATTGGTTTAAAAGGAGTACACTTGTTCTAAAGAAGGATACAAAATTTGTTAATATGAATTTTTCTCATTTGATTTTTTCTTTTATTCTTTAATTTCGTTTTTGTTGATCTCAATTTCATATATGTTTGTTTTATTTTATTATTTAAATTTTTCAAAATTATTTTCATATATATTTGTTTTATTTTATTATTTAGAATTTTCAAAATTAATAAAAAATTATTTGTTTTATTTTATTATTTAATTTTTTCAAAATTAATAAAAAATTATTTACCCCAAA
The DNA here is from genome assembly GCA_000966675.3 of Picea glauca. NCBI lineage: Eukaryota > Viridiplantae > Streptophyta > Pinopsida > Pinales > Pinaceae > Picea > Picea glauca. The sequence goes on from JZKD02S1798919.1 coordinate 13,344, forward strand.
ATGTTTACTGAAACTATTATTCTTTTTATTTTCTTTTACAAACTCATTCATTTATGTTCCAAAATATTTCCTAATTTCCTAATTGGATGAATACAAAATCTTAAATTTTAAAAACGTTTAAAAATGTTTGAATTGATGGCGATTTTTTTTTTTTCTACAAGCTTCTTACCAAGTATGAAGTCATCATTAAAATAGGGATCATAATCTAGTTATTTATTTAAATTTGAAAATTCTACTTATTTAAATTTGGAAAATTATGTTTTATTATTTAAATTAACACATATTGATGATGATGATTAATGTTTATGAGATCGAATTTGTCTATCAGACCTTAAGAAGGTAAGGGATTACTTACAATTCTTTAGAATTTTGTTTCTGTGCTTGTAAAACATTAAGAGAAGCTTGCCAAGTTCACCATAATTTTGTTGAGTTAAAAGGTTAGGAAGGTTGGTAGTGTGAATTAATCTGGGTTTAGGCTGGACAATCTAAGAGAAAGTGTTTTTCATCTTCAACCTTTTTAGTGTCATAAAGGTGACACACTCTTTCATCCCATGGCATTTTAGGAATTGACCAACACTCAATTTCACTATGGAGCTCATGAGAATTTGTTCTTATCTTAGCAATGCTTATTTGTTTCTTTACACTTGTCGAAACTGAGAGATAATCTTGATCTTCTATATTAGGGTTGATTACATCCTTATAATACCTTAATTTTTTTTTTCCTAACTCTTTGTCACACCATATTTTCTCCTTAAATTTTGATTTAATGATATTTTTTAATAGTATCCTTATTCTGCAAAATGGTCTCTTCCATGATTCTCCAATGACTTAGCTAAGAATGAGCATATTTATGTCATCCTTGCTTGAGTCGAAGGTGGTTACGACTAGACTTTGAAGCAATTTTAGGAAACCTCTTGTCTTCCATGTTTTTTAACTTGTTCTTATACATTAGGTATCTAACCATAGTTGTGCTCTCAATGGGGGAAAGACTTGCCTCTAAGAGGAGGATGAGATAGGGTGTATTTCCTTTAATTTTGAGATTATAGGTTATGCAATTCTTTTGGATTTTCTCTATCTTTCTTTAGGATTCATGAGAGATATTGAATCCCTAGACTTCACATTCATACAGAATAACATGTGTAACAATAGTTTTAAAAATGAGTTTCTTCTTATCCCATATCCAAAGATCGCCTAATCGACAATTGTTTTCAAATCCATAATAAGTTTTCTATCCCCAAAAATCTTTTTTTCAATTCTATATTTCTAACTGAATTTATGATATATATTGATTCCAAGAAAGAAAAAAAAACTTAAATTAATTATAAATTTTATTTCATAAAATATATAATTAATTTGATATTTTAATAAAGTGTTATTTTAATTTAAATTGTTATTATATATAGTTTCTTAAAAAAAAATTAAGTGACATTAAATTATTATAATTACATTATATAATTTTATTTTAAAAATAATATATTATAAAATACAAAATATTTAATTAAAATATATTTAACTCAATTTAATTTATTGAAAATAAATAAATAAATAAATTTAAACATTTTTCTTTATATTCATACACTCTCTACATATATGCAACCTTGAACTTGAACTATTTATGGATAGTTCACCCCACCACTAAATTGCCCTCTTCAACAAACAAAATCCTTAGAAATAAAACATAGGAAAATATGAAGAGAATGATGCACACAACGACCAAAGTCCAAAAGGACCATAGAGAGTCTTCCTTTTTTCTTGAGGGGAGAGACATGTTGAATTGCGTAACTACTAGTGTTAGAGTCAAAAAAGTATTACACACTTCAAGAGGTCATGTTGGAGGAACCCTTGGATCTGAGTTTCTCCAAGGAACCCTTGGATCTCAGTTTCTCCCCCACCACGTTCAAAAATAAATAAAAAATGAGTTTTCCCATTCGATGGGAAATGCTGCCACTTAAAGGTAGTTAAGGAAATGGATTGAGGTCACATGGAGCGATCGTTTGTAGCGTGGTCACCTTAGTTGAGGTCGTTTTTATGGGTGTTTTTATCTTTTCGAGTAATCTTTTGGTGAATTAAACCAAAGTATTTTTATCTAGATTGCAAATTGGGGTATCAAATGGACATGGAGCAGAGTTAGCAAAGTTAAATGTTGATTTTTTTTCATACTCGTTGGATGCCCAAATCTGCAATCCAGTGAAGTTTATGGATTAAATCTTTGCTCAAAAGATTCTTGATTAGGGGTTGATTTTTCTATTTAGAATTTATTTGATTAACGACATATTTAAAATCCCTTCTCATCATTCATGATTGTTTTTTGGGCTAGTTTCAATTTAGTAGTCTCTATTTGTATTTGTATGGAAAGTTTCCCCTCCTTTCTTTTGGAGTGATAATCTATCTTCACATGAGTTATTTTCTCCTTGATGTGTGAGTGTTTTTTTATGGACATGATATTTTCGATATTAATATTGATTTTGGAATAGTTAAATTCAATCTTTTGATTTTTCAATGTATTTTTTTTATGGAAAGTTTCTCCTTCTTTTCTTAAGAGTGATAATCTATTTTCACTACTCTGATACCAATTTGTAGTGTACCCTTCACTACCCAGGTTCACCCAACCTCTTGGTTTACCATTCATTACATGGATTTAAAAAACAAATGCATTTAACCAGAATTAAACACACTTAACAACTCAGAGTAAAATATATGGGTACTGCTATAATTAAATGTTCCATAGCATTCATCATTAATTCATTTACACAGCGGAAAACATGATAATATAAACAACACAGTCATGCCAAACGTGTTAAATCATAATTCAGAATACTTATCTTGTATCAGCTGGAGAAATCACCAACCAAGTGCAGGCCTTCCACACTTCCACTTAGAGTTTCCCCCTCTAAGTGGAAGTGTTTTTGTTTATAAACATGATATTTTCAATATTAGTATTGATTTTGGAATAGTTCAACTCAATCTTCTAACTAACTTCTCAATGTCTTTCCCTATATGGAAAGTTTCCCCTCCTTTCCTTAGGAGTGATAATCTATCTTCACTTAAGTTATTTTCTCCTTGATGTGGGAGTGTTTTTGTTTATGTACATGATATTTTTGATATAAGTATTGATTTTGGAATAATTCAACTCAATCTTCTAACTAACTTCTCAATGTCTTTTCTTATATGAAAAGTTTCGCCTCCTTAAAAATTTTCCCCTCCTTTCCTTAGGAGTGATAATCTATCTTCACCTAAGTTATTTTTTCCTTGAAGTGGGAGTGTTTTTGTTTATGGATATGCTATTTTTATTGATTTTGGAATAGTTCAACTCAATTTTTTTAACTAACTTCTTAATGTCATCAAAACTATGGTGATCTTGGAACACTTTTCTCAATATTTTTTGAGTATAGAAACACAATTTTAAAGAAATTGAAGTAATCTCTTACTTTCTTAAGATCCGATAAATCAATTGATCTCATTGAATGTTAATCATCATCATTATCATCATCATCATATATATATATATATATATATATATATATATATATAATGTTAAAATTTTTTGCTAAACAAGATTTATAATTCTGAGTCCTATCTCTCATCTTTTTTGAAAGGCATAGTACCTCATTATTCTATTTTGTATGTATATGATTTGTGGGCTTAGTAGGATATGATTTAGTACACTATTTTTAATTGAGATATTAAATGAGATATGATTTGTGGAATAAGATATGATTTAGTACAGTCCCCGAGGTGTAGGACAGTCGGTGATGGAGTGTGTTGTTAAGCCACTCCGTGTTGTTAAAGTCACCGGTTCGAAACCTGTGGGGACAAAAAATCCAACCATGTTAAGGGTTGGTGTGGCTCAGGCTGGGTGCGATCCCCGGGTGATTTTGACGACTTAGATGCCCCTGAGTCGCGGTTTCTCAAGCCACAAGTTAATCGCGTAGCCAACAGGTCCCGCACAAATTAACAAAAATAAAATAAAATATGATTTAGTACATTATTTTTATTGAGATATTGTGATTGATTTTTCTCATATATATTTATTTTGAGAAATTATTAAGCTTATAAATATGTAAAAGATGATGAGTTTTATGTTATTGATGTTATAATACTTTAAAGTTTATATATTGATGCCATAATATTTTAAAGTTTATAAATAATATATGATGTATATAATCACAATGTTTAATTTAATTTTGATAATACTTTAAAGTTCATGAATAATATATTAAGTCATAATACTTTAAAGTTTATCAATATTTTAAAGTTTATGAATAATATATGATGTATATAATCACAATGTTTAATTTAATTTTGATAATACTTTAAAGTTTATGAATAATATATTAAGTCATAATACTTTAAAGTTTATCAATAATACATTAAGTTTATCAATAATATATTGATGTATATAATCACAATGTTTAATTTAATTTTGATATTACCACGTGTATAATTTAATTCTTAATACTTTATGAGAAGTAATTGTACTTAGTATCAATAATACATTAAATTTATCAATAATACATTGATGTATATAATCACAATGTTTAATTTAATTTTGATATTACCACGTGTATAATTTAATTCTTAATACTTCATGGGAAGTAATTGTACTTAGCTAGATTATTGGTCATGAGATGACAATGATTTATATGACAAATAGTTTGCACTTTGGCTTATAGCATAAGGTTAATGATAATTATACTATAAATCATGAGATGATGGTGATTGGATATATGAGATGACTTGATGTTTTGGTGATGTTATATGAGCGAGAAATTAACATAACAATTACTTTATGAGCTAAGAAGTTTTACGCAATAACATATCTTATGGGAGTTGATATCTACAAAGTATTTCACAAGTACCATATTATGGGTTGATGTTTTGGTGATGTTATATGAGCGAGAAATTAACATAACAATTACTTTATGAGCTAAGAAGTTTTACGCAATAACATATCTTATGGGAGTTGATATTTACAAAGTATTTCACAAGTACCATATTATGGGTTAGGGATGATATATTATAGCATGAGTATTAGTTTTATTTCAATTATTCTATAATTTTGGCATGTGTAGAGTTAGAGATATTTTCAATTTTATTTTTATTTTTATTTTTATTTTTGAAGGTTATAGAGTTTTTTTAGATAATAAAAATCATTAATAGAGTTTTGGGTTGTAATTATGATTTTTGAAACTTAAATAAAAAGAGTGAAGGGAGTTTTAACCAAATAGTTCATAAGACACAATACTTGTTAAGGTTTTGCAAATGAGATAGCAAGCTAAGTGAGCTTGATTGTGGGGAAAAATTCATGGTTAAGTGCACTTGAGCCACATGAATCTTGGGGTAAGTGATCATCCAAAAAGTCTTGGTTACCAGGTACAAGCCCTTGAAGTGATGATTGATGTTATGCAATTCATTTCGCTAGTTTCAATCCCACTTATTCACCCCTGTGAGCATCACCCAATTCAATGAGTGCTAAGGGGACTATTCAAATCATGAGATTTATTGTTTAATTGTGACTAATACTCATGGATATGGGTCATAGATTAATGACTTACTCTACACAGTGAATCCCAAAATGGTATCTAATATGTTGCACTGCGAAATCCCCTCAATGCTTAAATAAAAAGAGTGAAGGGAGCTTTAACTGAATAGTTCTTAAGGAACAATAATTGCTAAGGTTTTGAAAATGGGGTAGCAAGCTAAGTGGGCTTGATTGTGGGAAAAACTCCACAATTAAGCGTGCTTGAGCCAAATGAGTTTTGGGATGGATGATCGCCCAAGAAGTCTTGGTTACCAGGTGCAAGCCTCATAAGTGATGATTGATGTTATGTGGTTCATTTTTTTGGTTTCAGTCCCACTTCTTCACCCCTGTGAGCATCACCCAATGCAATGAGTGCTAAGTGGACTCTTCAAATCATCATAATTATTGATCAAATGCAATAAATGCTAAGTGGACTATTCAAATCATGAGAATTATTGGTCAGTTGTGACTAATACTCATGGATACCCAATGGAATGAGTGCTAAGTGGACTATTCAAATCATGAGAATTATTGGTCACTTGCGACTAGTACTCATGGATAGTGAGCATCACCGAATGCAATAAGTGCTAAGTGAACTATTTTAATCATGAGAATTATTGGTCAGTTGTGACTAATACTTATGGATACCCAATGCAATGAGTGTTAAGTGGACGATTCAAATAATGAGAATTATTGGTAGTTGTAACTAATACTCATGGATACTACAAAATCCCCTTAATGATTAAATAAAAAGAGTGAAGGGAGTTCTCACTGAATAGTTCATAAGGCACAATACTTGCTAAGGTTTTGAAAATGGAATAGCAAGCTAAGTGAGCTTGATTGTGGAAAAAACTCCACAGTTAAGCACACTTTAGCGAGAAAAGTCTTAGGATGAGTGAAAAGTCCCACTTACCAAGTAGATGTTGCACTCGAGTGGTTACCAAGTAGATGTTGCACTACCGTGGTTACGAGATAAATGTTACAATGGGAAAACTTTAATTATTATTTAAAAATATGTTCTTAAAGAATATTTAATTTTTTTTAAGAAGTATGTTATACTATATTAATTATATATAATCATTTATATGCCAATCTTAATTATTATATCGGCCACTATCACATTAGTTATTGGTTTAAAAGGAGTAAACTATTTTTTTTTAAGAAGGATATAAAATTGGTCAATATAATTTTTTTTCAAAATTTTTAAGTTTTTCTTTTAATTTTTAGTTTTTTTTTTTTTAAATCTCAATTTATAATATATTTTTTCAAAATTTTTAAATTGTTATTTAATTTTTAATATAATTTTTTTTTTCAAAATTTTCAAATTTTTCTTTTAATTTTTAGTTTTGTTTTTATCAATCTCAATTTATAATATATTTTTTCAAATTTTTCAAATTGTTATTTAATCTTTAATTTTGTTTGGTTAACCTCAACTTTATATAATTATATATTTATTTTATTTTATTATTTAAACTTTTCAAAAATAATAAAAAATTATTTAACCCAAATGTTTATTGCAACTATTAATTTAATTTAATTTTATTTTACAAACTCATTCATTTATCAATTTATAATTTATTTTTTCAAAATTTTAAAATTATTCTTTAATCTTTAATTTTGTTTTTGTTAATCTCAATTTTATATAATTGTATATTTGTTTTATTTTATTATTTAAACTTTTCAAAAATAATAAAAAATTATTTAACCCAAATGTTTATTGCAACTATTATTCTTTTTATTTTATTTTACAATCTTATTCATTCATGTTACACAAAATCATTCCCTAAATTTGATGAATAAAATATATTAAATTTTAAAAATGTTTTAGATGTTTGATTTTATGGTGATTTTTTTGAAGTACAACTCTCTTACCAATTATGAAATCATCATTAAAATATGGATCACAACTTAGTTATTTATTTAAATTTGAAAAATTCTATTTATTTAAATTTGGAAAAATATGTTTTAAGTTAATACTTATATTAGAAATATATAATATATTAATTATTATGATAAATTTTATTTTAGGTAAAAGTAAAATTAATTTAATATTTTAATAAAGTGTTATATATATATATATAACCCTACAAATGAAATCATTTAAAACCAATTATACTATTAAAATTTGATATTTTAAAAAT
>JZKD02S1798919.1:21015-53518 GCA_000966675.3 Picea glauca
AATGAGTCATCTATACATTTTTCCAACAATGCATCATATACCAATGAAACCACATCGATCCATATTCATCATGTATCAATGACAACTCATTGATCCATCTTCATCACATCAATGAAAACTCATTGATCCATATTCATATATGCATTCTCATCAAGAACAATACATATTGCATTACAACAATCATCAATCAATCAATCTTTTGACATCAATCAATCACTTGACATCAATCAATGACAACAATCAATCAATATTTTGACATCAATCAATCAAACCATTGGCATCAATGACAACATGATCCAACAATCTCCCCCTTTGGCATTGATGGAAATACCAACATTGTTGTCAACACCAATTACCAATTATTGATGTCAACATGTAGATAATGCATGCTCTACATCAATAGTCAATGTGACTATCTCTCCCATATGTGACTATCTCTTCTAATCAATAATCATCAATAACATCAATGTGATTATCTCTCCCCCTTTGACATCAATGGAAAAGGGCCATTCTCCTCTTGGGGCTTCTCCCCCTGCTTGAACTTTCCTTGGGGCTGCTCCCCCTATCTGAGTGCCTTTGATATTCCTCTGAATAATCTCCCCCCTTTTGAACAAGGTATATCACTCTGATGTAATGCTAAATATACATCAAACATAGTCCACCTATGACCATTTCTCCCCCTGGAATTATGCTTATGTGCTCTTTCTTCAAATATAGGGCTCTTTACTAGGTATGCATCTGATAAATATCTCCTCCTAGAATCATGGTAAGAAGAATGACTCCCCCTATGGGCATGTCTCCCCTATCTTCTCTGCAAGATGAACAATGTGCTACCATATAATGATCCTTGGACCTGTTCATGCATCAAACTCATGCCATACCACGCATCATGAAGCAAAATATATGTCAACAATGAAATAAAGAGTCATGAGAAAAATATCAACCAAGTACATCCTATACAAAAAGGTGTGCTCATCATGCACAACACCTATGTACATCAACCATGTACATCAACATCATGCAATGTGCCAAAAGATATCATCCATGTAATGTATCAATCATATGCCTCTATCAATATGCCAACATGTGCATCTACCAATATGCCAACCATGTGCATCCACCAATATGCCAACCATGTGCATCTACCAACATGCCAATCAATGTATCATATCACTCATGATATGTCTCCATCATGAACCAAGTATCATAAAAAAATACCAATTGTTGTGCCAATCAAGTAATACCAATGGTGTAGTATCATCAATCATATGCCATATATGAGTGTACCAAAACATGTACACCACCATGCACCAATACCACAAAATGATGAATCCCATACATGTATGCCAAATCCTCCATGAAACATGTGCCAATCAACTTGCTAGTAGGTGCCTCTACCAGTGTACTAGAAACATACCAATCATGTATCAACTATATATCATCAATGATGTACAACATGATCATCTCATCAACTCACCAACCACATGTCCCAATGTGTAGCCCATATGCCAAATGCATCAATCTTTCCAACAAGTAATATTTCCAATACATCATCAAGATATATCACATAACCAAGGTGCCATAACTTTGCTATCATAACCAACATTGTTCTTCAACAGAAAATGCATCAATCCATGTTCATGGGTTAGTGCCATGCACCCAATATTTTATTTTACATCATCACCTTACATAATCCAATATAGAATCATGAAAACCTACAACAAACAGTGTCAAAACCTGCAACAAACAATGTCAGGCCCTGCATCATAGATTTATACCATCACATCAAACTCCAATCCCTATGCATAGCCCTTTTCCTTAGGCTTCACCACATATACGCGGCCTGCTGCACAAACAACTCACATATGTACGCGACCTATACAAGGTCAGCCTACATATGTACGCGATTGATACCATTGTCACCCGTGTATGCCTCAATAGATGACACTTTTGAACTTCTCTTCAGTCTTTCATTCTGTTCTGGCTACTCTATCTTCTTCACCCACTTCTGTAGATGTCCCTTCTCCTCAGAACTTGAGCTCCGAGCATCCATGTTTTCAAAGATGTCTCCCTTCCTTACTTCATTCCTTCTTCTAGCCACACAATTTAAATTCCTCATCATGGACTTTCTTCTTGTGTTCCAACACTCTTGGGATTTGTGGCCAAATCCACTACAGTTGTAGCATCTCATGGTGTTACAGTGAACAACATTATGTCCTACTTGATCACATCTCCAACACCTTATGGTGTTATAGAATCTTCCATTATATCTCCTTTCATAAGATCTACATTCAAAATCTTTATGACCATATTCATTACATGAATAACAATGCCCATGAAAAATACTTTCATACCTTTTCTTTGGTGTCCCAAAGATAGCTTCTTGATGTCTTCCTTGCTTTGTTCTTTTGAAATTTTCTTTGCCTTATGTAGATGGTTTTTTTGCAACATTGTTTTCCTTCTTTGATGGACTTAACTCATGCTTCTTTGAGGTGCTTTGTAATATACCAGATATAAAAAGTATGCAGAATAGAAATAAAATTCTAGAAATGGCAAAATAACAACAATATAACCTGAACAATCACCACAATAGCATTGAAATGATATAAGAATAACAACATCAATAACACTTTGATTCTGAAAGCAATGTTCATGGGCCTTTTCGAGGGGGTAACCTCTAGTTGAGAAGAGCTCTATTACAATAATATCCAAGCTATGGTTCTCATACCCTCGACTCCTATTTATACTAAATATGTCTATCAAAAGAAACATCTAGAGGAAGATCCTTCTAGAAGCAGAAGCTTCTATTAGGTCTTCTTACATTCGACTTATTATATTTTATTGCAAAGCCTTATTAATATTGACCTTTATTACATCCAAATATATTGTTCTACCTATGTGCGGGTTAGGACCCTAACATATCCTCTCCCTTAAAAACAACCTTGTCCTCAAGGCTTGAGATGTGGAAATTGCCGCAGAATGGTAGCTGGTTCCCAAGTGGCATCTGTTGGAGTTGTACCTTTCCACTAGACTAACAATTCATTGATGGTTCTCTGACATAGGCGACGCTCACGCTGGTCCAAAATTGCTTGTGGCTGTAGCCAAATGGATCCTTCTTCGGCTGACTCGGGAAGGTTGGTTTGAATTTGGCACTTAGTTCCAATCACCTTCTTTAACCATGAAACATGAAAAACAAGATTTATCTTCGAGTGACTGGGAAAAGCTAACTGATAGGCTACTTGTCCCACACGCTTGAGAACAGTATAAGGACCATAAAATTTGGGCACTAGCTTTTGACAATGCTCGGACTTGAGGGAAGTTTTCTGGTAAGGTTGCAGTCGAATAAACACCTCATCCCCTTCTGGAAATTGATGTTCAGAGCGACCTTGATCTGTTTGTTGCTTCATACGATATTGTTCCATGACCAAATTATCTTTGAGGGTACGGATAATAGCCTCTCGATCTGTAAGTGTTTGGTCAACTGCCTGGACCTTCGAGACACCAGGTAAGTATGAGAGAATTGAAGGTGGATTCTGTCCATATACCGCTTCAAAAAGAGTCATGCGTGTAGTTGTATGGTATGAAGTGTTGTACCACCATGCAGCTAGGGGAAACCATTGAGCCCATTGATTTTTCTTTTCCGAGGCAAAACACCTCAAATATGTTTCCAAACACTTGTTGACAACTTTCGTTTGACCATCAGTCTGGGAATGATAAGTTGTGCTAAGATGCAATTGGGTGCCTTGTAGCTTGAACATTTCTTGCTAAAAATTGCTTGTGAAAGTTGGGTCGTGATCATAAACAATAGAGTGTGGCATGCCATGAAGCTTGAAGACCTGATCCATGAAAATTTAAGCCACCATGGATGCCATAAACAGGTGTTGAAGAGCGTAGAAATGAGAATACTTGGAAAGGCGATCAACAACCATCAAGATGACTGATTTATTTATCGAGTTGGGTAAGCTGGTAATAAAATCCATAGATATATCCTTCCAAATAACAGGTGGAATCAGAAGCGGTTGTAGTGTGCCCGGAGATTTGACTATTTCTCCCTTGTTGCATTGACACACATCACATTCAGTGACAAAATTACGAATGTATTGTTTCATACCATCCCAGAAAAAAGAATGTTTGACCCTGTCATACGTTTTGGTGAACCCGGAGTGCCCCACTGTGGGTGTAGCATGAAGCTCAGAAAGTACCATGGATTTAAGCTTTGATTCTTTACTTAAATACAAATGGCCTTTGTATCGAAGCTCATCATGGAGCCAAGAGTACCCTAGGGAAGCTAGAGCATTGGACTGCAATTGTTGGATCAGATGCGAAATTTTGGGATCTTGTAGCCATTCCTGGAGAACGACTTGGATCCAATCTGGTACAATGAGGGAAAGAGAAAAAAGGGATCCTTCATCTTCATATTTTCGAGAAAGTGCATCCGCAACCACATTGTCTTTGTATTTCTTGTAAATGATCTCATAATCATATCCAAAGAGCTTAGTCACCCATTTTTGTTGCTCCGGGGAGGAAATGCATTGTTCCAGAAAATACTTGAGGCTTTGATGGTCTGTCTTAATTTGGAAACGTTGCCCCAATAGATAAGGGTGCCATAGATCAAGGGCATGCAGAATAGCCAACATTTCCTTTTCATAGATTGATTTGCCCATATTTCTTTCAGATAGTTGCTTGCTAGTAAAGGCCAAAGGTTGACCCTCTTGCATAAGGACAACACCAATTCCTTTCCCTAAGGCATCACATTCCAACAAAAGGGTCTTTGTGAAATCAGTAAGGGCCAGGACTGGAGTGGTGCACATGGCCATCTTCAAGGTTTGAAAAGATTGAGCAGCGGCTGAAGTCTAGGTGAAAGAGTTCTTTTTTAGGAGAGCAGTGAGAGGTGCTGCAATCTTTCCATAATTCTTAAAAAACTTGCGATAATACCCTGTTAAGCCCAGAAATCCACACAAGCTTTTGAGAGTCTTTAGGTGAGGCTAGTCTTGCATAGATTCAATCTTTTTAGGATCCACCGTGACGCCATCCTTGCCAACCAGATGACCCAAGTATTCTACTTCTGAGGCGCCAAAAGCACATTTAGATTGTTTCAGGAAAAGTTGGTGCTGAGAGAGTAGATGGAGAACTCGGTCCACATAAGAAAGATGGTATGTCCAGGTTTTTCTATAGATGAGGATATCATCAAAGAAAACTAAGACAAATTGACGGAGAAAAGGATGGAAGACATGATTCATGAGGCTTTGGAAGGTGGAGGGGGAATTACACAAGCCAAAGGGCATGACCAAAAACTCATAGTCACTCTCATGAGTTCTAAAGGCAGTCTTGGGAATTTCTACCTCTTTCATACATATCTGGTGGTAGCCAGAATGAAGATCAAGTTTAGTAAAGAATTGGGCACCACTCAATTCATCCAGGAGGTCATCAATGACAAGAATGGGAAATTTGTCTTTAATGGTAAGTTTTTTGAGGGCACGGAAGTCAAGACACATTCTCCAAGAACCTTCTTTCTTCAGGACCATGACCACAGGAGAAGAGTAGGGGCTCATACTAGGCCGGATAACACCTACATTAAGGAGTTCCTGGACCATTTTCTCAATTTCATTTTTTTGGGAAAAGCGGTGACGTTATAGACAGATATTGGGAGGAAGGCTTCCGGGTACAAGGGGAATGGAATGATCATGAACACCATGGGAAGGAGGGAGTCATTGGGGAGTGGAAAATACCACTTGATGTTTAGAAAGGATGGCTTGGAGGTCTTGTAGCACTGAGGGTGTCTCTATTGCTTGTATGGCATGGACTTGGGAAATAACACCAAAATGACCTTTTTGAGCAACTTTTCCATGCGATGGGAACTAATGATCTCAGGTTAACCAGCGGTGATGCCTTGGAATTTATATTGGTGGCCCTTCTGGTCGAATTGCATGGTTAGTTCCTTAAAATCCATGAGAATGGGACCTAAAGTCCTTAGCGAGTCTGCACCCAACACAATGTCACAACCGCCCATGTCGATAGCAAACATATGAGATTTCAGGTGGTAGTCACCAATTTGGAGATGCACATTTTCAAAATGCCCTCCACATTTCATGGAACCACCATTGATAATCATGATTTGGAAATTATTGACGGCATGGATGTAGCAATGATTTTCTTGGGCAATGCGGCGGTGAATAAAATTATGGGTGATTCCACTATCAACCAGAATGATGACCTTCTGATGCTTGATGTAACCAATTAGATTGAGGGTTTGGGGAGCGGAGAAGCCAGTGAGAGCATTGAGGGAAATGACCGGTTCTACTGAGGGAGGGTCTGAGGGAGGGGTTATATCAGTGGTTTCAGGTGACTTAGACACAAGGGGAGTTTCAACATCCTCTTTCGAAATATCCTTGAAGATGGCCATACAAATATTTTGTTCCTTACACTTGTGGCTCGAGAAATATTTTTCATCACAATTATAACAAATGCCTTTGAGTTGGCATTCAGCCATTTCAACACTAGTCAATTTTTAGATCTTTAGTGGAGTAGAGGGAGTAGTGGGATTTATTGGTTTAGGGTGAGGGATAAAGGGGGGTTTTTGGTTTTGAGAAGATACAACATGTTGTGCTTCTTTATCTCTTTTAGTAGCCTCCACCCAACTCTGAGGCCGAGCCATGAGGACATCGGCCCAAATCTCATCCTTGAGGCCACTGATAAAACACTCTCGAAAAAAGGCATCAGACATGCCCTTTGTCTGAAAAGCCAGATACTCAAAGGCAACTATAAAGTCTTCCACTGTTCCTGATTTTTTCAACTTTTTCAAACGGCCTAAATGGTTGGTGTCAGTTTCAACGCGTTCATAAAGCTCTGCCACAAAGTGTGTCCAAGCAATATACCCTTGATGGAAAGTTTTTCTCCATTGCCACCATTGCCAACATTCTTGATCTAGATGGAGAACACCATGCCAGAGTTTGGCCAAGTCATCTGTAATGTTGTATAAAGAGAAATAATGTTCCATTTGGGTTACCCAACCAGTGGGGTTTGAGCCATCAAATTTGGTCACATCCACCCACGGAAGGCGTAGGTCGCGTTGAAAGTGATGGTGCTGAAAGTTATGGGAATGAGAGGAATGTTCACCTTCAATATGTGGAGGTGAGTCAGAGGAAGGGTTATCTGTAGGGATATGAAGCTTGGTGCAAACTGACGAAAAGACAGATTCAAGATGGGTGGTCAAGTCTTGTTTGATTTCCTCCATTGAGGCCTGCATGGTTGTATTGATGGCGACAACATTGGCACTGAGTTGTTTCACTTTTTGTTGGGTCTCGGTGAGACTAGATTGCAAGGTATTGAAGCGAGCTTCCAATTCTTCGCTACGAGTATGGGCCATGAGGACGAGGGAACCGAAAAGGGGTGGTTGTGGTCAAAAATTTTGCTGAAAAATGATATGTATGAATGTGATAAGGGAAAAGAAATGAATCCAATGGAATAGGTCTCAAATAATGGTGAAAGAATTTCCAAACTTTTTTTTTTCAACACCTGCAAAGTTATACTCTGGTATGAAGAATACTACAGTGATGAAATTCCCAAATGCTTAACCAGGAAGAAATGTGTGGTGATTTGGCAACCCGAACATAGTTGCACGACAATAGATCTTGTATGTTTTAATTTGTTTATGTTTCTGTCCCCAAGGGTTAGGTATTCAAGGGTTCTACAGACAAGGGTTTTCCCTGTGCTATAGCTCTTTGATATACGTGCGGGGTCCAACAGTAGTACTCAACTCAATATCTCAGGGCACTAACTAAGGAGGATAGACCGTACCCTTATCCGTACTACCCGACTACCCAGGTACTAGAGAGTATCTTCTTGAGTGTTGTTCTCGGTGGCACGATAGCATTCAGGCGACTGACCAGTTTATCTAAAGAGGGCTTCAAGTAATCTAGGTCAATCCGTACACAAGTGTTGTCTGCTGCACTACCACTCGAAGGGGTACCAACATGGGTTACAAGGGTGGCCAACAGATGTGCGCTTAAGTACCACTTGTATTTCTTGCATGTATGAATCCCTCAACTGTGGGTTTATGCATGTAATGACAGATCTCTGTGACTTAAAGATGTCGTAATATGTCTCTACCCTGAAAAAAAATTTAACCCACGCTTTCTGCCGAGGAAAGTGCTTTAATACCACCTGTAATATACCAGATATAAAAAGTATGCAGAACATAAATAAAATGCTAGAAATGGCAGAATAATAGCAATATAACCAGAACAATCACCACAATAGCACTGAAATGATCTAAGAATAACAATAGAATAACACTTTGATTCTGAAAGCAATGTTCACCGGCCTCTTCGAGGGGGCAACCTCCAGTTGAGAAAATATGTATTACAATAATATCCAAGCTAGGGTTCTCATACCCTTGACTCCTATTTATACTAAATATGTCTATCAAAAGAAGCATCTAGAGGAAGATCCTTCTAGAAGCAGAAGCTTCTATTAGGTCTTCTTACATTCAACTTATTCTATTTTATTGCAAGGCCTTATTAATATTGACCTTTATTACATCCAAATATATTGTTCTACCTATGTGCGGGTTAGGACCCTAACATGCTTTCTTCAGCATGTGTATCTTCTCCTTTGTATCCAAGACCTAATTTTTCACATGGTGATCTTTGACTTTCCAATATCTCATCCAAGATTCTTGAGCTATTCAAGAATTTGTTTGAATTTTATACCTTCTTTCTAAGGTCAACAATTTCATCTTGTAACTTATGACATGACTCTTTCTTTTCATTAATTTGATTCTTCAAAAGTTCTTCTACCCCTTTGGCTTCTTCAATTTGGGTCTTGAGATGAATAATAGTTTCAAAACTTTTTCTAATCTCATCATCTACCTTCATATATTCTTTTTCATTCTTTAGTCTTGGGATATCTTCTTCCTTTTCTTCTAATTGAGTCTTACTATTTTCTTCTAGTTCTTTGAGCATTTCTTTTAACTTCAAGATGTGCCTTTGACTCTTCTTGAGAAACTTTTTAGTGTTATCCGAAAGATAGTTATAGTCTATATAATAGTGTTCATTGCTATATTCATATAAACCTCTTTCAACTTTCTCTCTAAGATCCAATAGCTTTTACTCTACTTCTTCCATGGGATAACAATCAATTGATTTTATCCAAACTACTTCTATATTTTTTTCTTCAGTTGTAGAGAAAAATTCAACATCATCACATTTTGAATTATTGCAATCAAGGGTTTGTGTAGATTCTTTACCTTCATTTGAAATGTGTTCAAGATATTCCCTTTTTTCAACATCATCACATGTTCTTTGCCTTCATTTGAAATGTCTTCAAGATCTTCCTTTTTGTCAACATCATCACATGAATCTTTGCCTTCATTTGAAATGTCTTCAAGATCTTCCTTTTTGCCAACATCATCACTTTTAGAAATAATGCAACCAGGAGTTTTTGGAGATTCTTTACCTTCATGTGTCTTGATGGAGTTGTCTTCAATGTCTTTCTTCTCCTTCTTTCTTTGATATGTCTCCTCTAGCTTTAGCCATATATCCTTGGCGGAAGTGCATTGTTCCATGCTTTCTTTGATAGGACTTGAGAGTCCACTAAGAATGGTCTTGAGAGCCAATGCATCATTCTTCTTTCCTTCTCTTTGAGATGCAAACTTTGAATTGTTCTTCAACGGAACTGATCCACCAATGGATGTCTTCCAAATAGCTTCTTCCATTATCTTCAAATACACTCTAATCTCTATTCTCCAAGTAGAATAGTTTTCCTCATCAAGGATTGGTATTTCATAATCCATTTGTGTGTCTATGGATCTCCTTCAAGCTTGTTAAGGCTTGTAGTGAAGGCCCTCTCCAATACCAATTCTTGGACACACCTACCACACTTGGGGGGCGGTGAATGAGTGTGGGCATATTTTCCCAAAACTTCCCTCTTTCACAAAACTCATTAGTTAGCATTCAAAATTACTCATTACTCATTGTTGTCATTTATAACTAGTTAGATGTGAACACATATCAGCAACATATATCAGCAATATATCATCAATAAGTCATCTCCACAAGGAACACAAAGAACACAAGATGTATGTACAATTTTCTTTTTATTACAGACTACAATCCTTGGGGTTTTTCAACAACCACTGAATAGAGTACAACTCTACAAGAGCATCATCTCTATAATGAAAGACTCAGCTTACATCCTCAGCACCAACTGAGATGAGGCAACAATCCTCAACAGATATCAATCTGCAACAGGTACGTGACCTCTCGGTAGTGCAGAAAACGTATGTACGTGCCCTACCAGTAGTACAACCTGCGTGTATACACGCCCAATTAGTACTACAACCTATGTATACCTTCTGAGCTATTAGGTTTTATCCCTAAAGATCAACTCAGATACTCTGCAACCAATTCATCATTATCTTCTATCTCTCACTTTCCAAACTGACCACCAGCCAGTCACAACACATCCAAGGTCTCCAATAGCTTACTCATGCTCCACAACCAATCAATATGAATGCTAACTCAATTGTGTATAAGAAACTAGTATACCATAGAAATCATATCACAACTGAATCACAAGAGTACTTCTCACTCCATCAACCAACATAAACCACATCACAACATCCATACCAAGAATTCCCTAAGCATTCACAACACAAAAAACAATAGTATCCATCAAGACAATAATGTAACCATACCAGTGTCTAAGTGACAGACTTGAGTCCATAGAATGTTGATATGGAACCTTCTTCACTCTTCAACAACTTGTCATCAACTCAAACACAAATCTCCATGATTTTATCCACTGTACACTCCATGTACATGGATAGCTTGCGTACTGTATGCACATTGTACACAGACAATTCACATATACAGACCCTACACACAGACAGCCCACGTACACACCAAAAAATAGGGTTTTTTCTGTAATTCCAAGAATTTCGTCGTCATGATCTCAAACTTGCCAAAAATTCAATGCGTCCATGCGATCCTCCCAATCTCCTCTCTCTTAGAATAGATCTTCAACATATTCTCAAGAGATCCACACCAAAGATGCTCTCACAAGAAGCTCTCCATCAATACTCCAAAATATATTCTCACAAGAAGCTATCCATTGATCCACTAAAAGGATGTTTTACAGGAAACCATTGCTATCTTATTTATACTTTCATCCTCTAGGCCACTTAACCTATTTTCCTTATTTTTAGGGTTAACCACTTTCCAAAAATAGAAAGTTCCCCAATATTTTATCATTTAAATATTCCTTCTTGATTTTGTCATCTCACTTTATCATTTAAATAATCTTTCTTGATTTTGTCACTTCTATTTATTATTTAAATAATCCACCTTGACTTTGTCACNCCAAAAACTTCCCTCTTTCACAAAGCTCATTAGTTAGCGTTCAACATTTACTCATTACTCATTGTTGTCATTTATAACTAGTTAGATGTGAACACATATCAACAACATATATCAACAATGTATCATCAATAAGTCATCGCCACAAGGAACACAAAGAACACAAGATGCATGTACAATTTTCTTTTTATTACAGACTACAATCCTTGGGGTTTTTCACCAAAAATTGAATAGAGTACAACTCTACAAGAGAACCAGCTCTATAATGCAAGACTCAACCTACATCCTCACCACCAAATGAGATGAGGAAACAATCCTCAACAGATATCAATCTGCAACAGGTGCATGACCCGTCGGTAGTGCATCACGCATATGTACGCACCCTACCAGTAGTACAACCCGCGTGTATACGCGCCCAAGCAGTACTATAGCCTATGTATACCTTTTGAGCTATTAGGTTTTATCCCTCAAGATCAACTCAAATGCTATGCAACCAATTCATCATTCTCTTCTATCTGTCACTTTCCAAACTGACCACCAACCAATCACAATACATCCAAGGTCTCCAATAGCTTACTCATGCTCCACAACCAATCAATATGAATGCTAACTCAATTATGTATAAGCAACTAGTATACCATAGAAATCATATCACAACTGAATCAAAAGAGTACTGCTCACTCCATCAACCAACATAAACCACATAATAACAACCATACCAAGAATTCCCTAAGAATTAACAACACAAAAAACAATAGTATCCATCAAGACAATAACGTGACCATACCAGTGTCTCAGTGACAGATCCAAGTCCATAGAATGATGATCTGGAACCTTCTTCAGTCTTCAACAGCTTGTCATCAGCTCAAACACAAATCTCCATGATTTTATCCACTGTACACTCTCTGTACACGGACAGCCTGCGTACTGTATGCACATTGTACATAGACAACTCACATATACACACCCTACACACAGACAACTCGCGTACGCACCCAAAAATAGGGTTTTTCTGTAATTCTGAGAATTTCGTCATCATGATCTCAAACTTTCCGAAACTTCAATGCGTCCATGAGATCCTCCCGATCCCCTCTCTCTCAGAATATATATTCAACATATTCTCAAGAGATCCACACCAAATATGCTCTCACAATAATCTCTCCATCAATACTCCAAAAGATATTCTCACAAGAAGCTCTCCATTGATCCACTAAAATGATGTTTTACAAGAGACCATTGCTATCTTATTTATACTTTCATCCTATAGGTCACTTAACTCATTTCTAGGTCACTTAACCTATTTTCCTTATTTTTAGGGTTAACCACTTTCCAAAAATAGAAATTTCTCCAATATTTTATCATTTAAATATTCCTTCTTGATTTTGTCATCTCACTTTATCATTTAAATAATCTTTCTTGATTTTTTCACTTCTCTTTATTATTTAAATAATCCACCTTGACTTTGTCACTTTACTTTATCATTTAAATAATGATTTCTTCTTTTCAAGCACTTTGACTTCTTTGACCTTGTGGGCTTCAAGCCAACAAGTGAGGGTCCTCCAACTTCGTAAGGCCATAACTTTCAAACCGTGAGGAGTTATGTGACGTTCCACATACCACTAGAAATGGTATGATAAACACTATCCATCTAGGATATTTTCACCAACAACTTCATTGATCTTCATCTCAATATTCATCATAGAAGCATGGGTCCTCCAACCATTCTTCTAGGATAATTCAATCCATAAAGCGTCTTCACGTGAGGGATTTCACCATAAGGGGACCACTTTGGAGTTCATCCATTTGTTCACCTTATCAATAATGATAAGACAATAATGAGTCATCCATACATTTTTCCAACAATGCATCATATACCAATGAAACCACATCGATCCATCTTCATCATGTATCAATGATAACTCATTGATTCATATTCATCGCAACAATGACAACTCATTGATCCATCTTCATCTATGAATTCTCATCAAGGACAATACATATTAGATTACATCAATCATCAATCAATCAATCTTTTGACATCAATCAATCACTTGAAATCAATCAATTAATATTTTGACATCAATCAATCAATGACATCAATCAATCAAACTATTGGCATCAATGACAACATGATCCAACAGTTACAGAATGAGAATTGTTTTAAAGGGCAACCAAATACACCATTACAACGGAGGGAAAATTCTAACAAGATATATATCTTTCCCCCAAAACACTTTGAAGGAGGCACTTAGCCTACCATGCTCAACATGATTATACTTATCAACTGGCAGTGCAACAGAAGAGGAATTAGCATCCACTGTGGAAGCTTCTGAAAGATTTTTAATGGACAATGTTGTCACTTCTACAGTGTTCCAGCTTGCATTTTACCTGCTATCACAATTAAAAAGATATTGCTCATTTGAATAGAAGAAACACATTCATCTAAGCCTTCTTCCTGCCTTCCAGTTTCCTTGAGTGATAATTATTTATATGCATTGTAATATAAATCCAAAGCTGTGTTCACATCCCCTTTTGTCTTCTCCAATAAGACTAAAGCATTTTATTTTGATACATTGCCATCTAGTATCAGAAGAAACTGGAGTAAACTTTCACTATACAGATGTTTAGTCCCTTTAATGTTTCACACAATTTATGACCCACCAGATTATGCTCCGGCCAAAACTTTGCCTGCACATTAAGGACTAGAAATACCCAAATCACCATCTTGAGCACCCTCCTCCACAACTGTTCTCCTAAAGAAGATGGTAATAGATGATTGGTTGCTTTTATTTACAACAGATTTGATAGAGTACTTGGGCTTCTTATTGGATTTACTGTCAATAGTCTAGTCAGTGATTCTGGACTGGGAACTCCTTGTTCGTGACATATTCTTTCCAGTGATTTTCATAGTCTGATTGGTAGCTGAAGGATGGGAATTAGGCACCCTGAATCCCAAGAAATCAACAACACCAATCATCAAGTGCACACACAAGGCACCCATAGGAGATTCAACAAGAGCCAAGACCATGTACAACGTGCTCTAAATCCCATACTGTCAACATCACCAAGTGAAAAAACTCCTTTTCCACTGGCCATAGTAGCATTGAGCATAGAATTTGCTTGTTTGGAAACATGATCCACAACAAACTTCCCAGTCATTGAACCATATTTCCTGGGAGAGTTAAATTGGACATTGGTTGCAACTTGCTCCCGAAATTCAGTTTCACTTTCATAGAAATAAAAAACTGCTAAAGTTATATCACCTTGTGATTGGGTAATTAAGTCTATCATCTGACTTGCAGTAACCCACTCAGGCAGACATGTATTCAATTCTTCGATTTCCTCATCCATAACATCAATAGTTTTATCAGATTGACCACCAACCATTTGAATTGGAACTTCGTGGCATACGATCACCATCTCCACAATTGTTTTCCCTTCGTTTTTATCCAACTCTTCATTTCACTCTTCCTCAACATCCTGAGCCTTCATTGGTCATGCAGTAACAACCTTAAAACCCTTCAAGAACCTGTGCTTTTGTGTCATTTTATCAACCAAATTTGTAAAATACTTCATCATCGAAGCCGCCTGCTTACTACCCAAACCCAAACCTTCCATCCCCATAGTTGGTACAATCTCCTTGGGTCGTAAAAACTATACATACTCTCTAAGCTCATCATAACTCGAAACTTCCTATAAGGCACAAGATGGACCTCGAAGCAACCCTTCACTCTAACAGGAAAACTGTACTTCTGCACTTCATACATCCACCCAGTTGGCACAAAATCGACAACTCGGCTATACCCCCTCTCACGCATAATCCTCTCCATATTACCCCAATTTGGCCTGAAATAAGGCCATGTTTCCCCCAACAAATTCCAACCCACTACATGAATATTGCTCGCCACAACATCCACAGTAAAAACCTCAACAACATCCAAACTGAGGCAGTTACCAAACTATCAGTGCCAAGGCAATGCCCATACACAAGATGTCGATATTTCCAACGTAATGTCAAAGAGCGCCCATAAGACAACCCACAAGAAGCCCGGTGGCCATGGTTGTTGCATAGGAGGAGGCGGTCGAGCGTATTATTGTGTAGGGTTTGAGAGCGTTAAAGAAATGCCCCTTGTAAGCTCGTGGGCTTGGCACTTGGTTTGGCGTTGAGATTTGGCGTGTTGCAACTTGGGTTGTGTTGTGTGGCTGGTAGTCAATGGACTTATGTGCTTGGAGAATGGGCCTCGGGCCCATTAATTTTTAAAATTATTTAAGATCAATTTAAATAAAAAATAAAAAATTACCACCTAATACAAATTCAATAAAGTTTGAGTACTTACATTATAATTTGTCAAAATAAATAGTGGCATGACAATTGACCAATATTATCTAGATACATTATAATAAGAAGGAAATTTTTTATAATAAGTGATATGAGAGAAAGTAATAAAATGCTTATGTTCCTATGTTACAAGGTTAACACATCATATTGATTTGTTTCAATGTAGTGAATGTCTTCCATGTAAACTTTTATTATGTTTTGAAATGTCTAAGTGAAGCTTCCAAAAGAATAATGTCTAAGTATCCTCAAATTTGAATTTGATAAGTGTGATATCATTTAATTAGATTACTAAAATAAAATATAGATTATTATTTTTGATATTGCAAGAGGGACATCGATTACTTGTGAGTTATAGAAGGATCGACTTCCTGAGGAGTTCATGGAGTTGTAGGTTGTCTTGGTGTTCTTATATTATGACTGGAGACCAATGGTGGTTCCCACACATAATTATTATGTGTTATGTGTTGTGGATGAGAAGATATGTGAACTTATATAGCACCAATTGTACTCCCAAGAAAGGAGGCTAGATGACCACTAGCCTATTAAATAAAAAATAAAAACAAAAATTGGAGAAAGTGTATTATATGGAAGTTTAGCTAGCTTATGCATATGAGTTTCCTTTGTACTTAAGTGTGGGTGGAAACAACCTAGACCGTAAAACAAAGCGTAGTGTCGAGTTTTTCATAGAAAGTATTGTGTATTGTATCCATCATGTTTTCATAATCTCTCTCTCTCTCTCTCTCTCTCTCTCTCTCTCTCTCTCTCTCCATAGTTTTTTTTTCTTTATAGGGAATAGTCCTTCTTAGTTATCAAGTAGTTGTTAGACCTATTAATGCATCTCAAGATGTGAGCTTATATAGTTCACCCCTCTTCCAAGGGAATTATGCATAATAAATCATGACACTCCATTGGAATTGCTACTACCAGATAATTTTATGAACAAAAGTGTTGCCCATTTCCCAAGGGATACCCCTTTTTCTCAAAGTGTTCCTTCTAAAGAACATCAATCCTTTTTATGGGAGCATTCTTAATTTCTTGTCTTGTTCAACTAGCATCAATTGAGGTGTTTATCATGCATATTACTAATGTTGTCAATCCTTCACAAGAGATACATGAACTCCACTATTTGAGTACACCTAGTCAACTTAGTAATTAAACATGAGTTGATTGAACATCATGTTGGATAAATATAAACCACTCGATATAACCCATCAAACATTATGATATAATAAGACATATTGTCCTAATATTTCACTTATCTTTCTTAACTTAAGTTCTAGGTTCACAATATAGGCCCACTGGTAGTATCCCTTGAATGTTTGTAGAATAGGGAACTAACATAAGCACATGCTAGAGTGCTACATTGTCAATATGACAATGCTAACCTCAATAATGATTGAATTCAATTATCAAGATATCCTAGGTAGGATTGTATGTATGGATTAATGAAATTATAATCGATGATGAGAAAATGTTCTGACTAGAGGTCAAATGAGTAGACCATACATTAATTATGGGGGTCCTATATGAAACTTATGAAGAACAAATTTGTAAGAGAAGTATGTATTTTCATTAATTTAATTACGAGTGGTAACAGCATATAGTCGATACATAGTAAGGTTCTTGCTAAATAAGGATAGTCACAATCAACATATTAATAGAATAAACATGTTTTAATCAAGTAAAGGTTCAATGGGACCAATATAGCATAGGGTTTGCTATCATAGAAGGCATTTATAAGCTGTGTTTGTATTTTATTTATTTATTTCATGAATGACCTATAACTTCGAGACAAAGTTTCTTGAAGGGTGGGTATGTAATGTCGCCTTTTGACTTAGACAACTAGAATTACTTAAGACCTAATCACCTTTTATTTTTATTAACTATGAAACTATTAATGATACACTTGAAATGTTAAGACATATGGACCTGTGTGAATGTCAATTCTATGAATGTTTAATGTTATTTGAATTATGATGGATATTATGCAATCTATTCTAACTTGAAAATTTTGACATTTAAAGTTGTTGGTACGTGGATATCAGATTGAGATTATGATTAAATGCATTTACATGATGATAATGCATGGGTATGTATGGGTTTGTGTTATAGACTAATATGCAGGTCAATAGGCTATGAAATAGCCAGAGAACAATGTTGATAAAAGGTTGATGTCGTGAACATTGAACAAGAAACAATATGGTATGAATCTTGTATGTGAAATTATATTGGTTCGAATGCATTTCTATGATGTGTGGACAAGTGTAGGATTTTTAGGTGGAGAGACTTCCTAAAAATGAATATACGATGACAAAATTCCCAACAACACAATGCCATTGTATGTTCCATGGTAGGGTGTTGACCCTAGTTCTATTATGAGGGGTGGAGGCATTTCTCACCATGTATCCTCTGAAACCTCGAGTCATGGGAGGACGGTGTTAGCTCATGCTCCCCTATACGTGTGATGATGATTGTCAAATGCCTGTTGGGGAAGCTTGGTCAAGAGATTTGACACTTTCACTTACGGATTCTATTTGGAGTTAGGTCAATATAGTTGACGCTCCAAGATAGTCTAGCAAAGGAAGGATAGGAATGGAAGATGGAAGTAAGTTAGGGTGGAAGGATGACTAGAAGTAGTTGAGAGTGTGTGAGATTTCGCCTCATAGAATAATTTCTTGATTTCCTCTTTTTGAAAAAATGTATGTGTGTGTGTGTGTGTGTGTGTGTGTGTGCGCGCGCTTATATTTACTTAACTAAACTACAATTATCTAAGTGAATGTTGTTTGTGCTAAATGATTGTAATTGAGGGATTTTGTGAACATTTTAAATAGTTTACTATCTTTTATGAAATGAATGGTCTTGTTTATTGGATTGGACGCATGCAATAATTACTTTAGGAGTGATAATTATTGTCATTAGTGCATGTGTGAGTTCTATATGTGCTAGCTACACATGCATGTCTTGCATATGTACACTAGTATGTATAGTGTTTTAAATTGATGATGTTGATTATTTGATGTGGATGTATGAATTGTGTGTCGTTACCCTTATATTGTAAATTAATCTAACTTAGGGATGAAGTTTCTTGAAGGTTAGGTGTATGTAACAACCCAAATTGATTAATTTTTATCATAGTTTTTAATTTAAATTTAATTAATTATTAAAATATATTAAATGAGACTTTTATTATTTTATTATTAAAAGGTGGGTGAAGTAATTAATGGGGGGATAAGGCTGTTGGGGAATTAATGGGGGCATAAGGTTGTTGGGAAATTAATGAGGGGGATTTGAGAGAGGAGGATAAGGAAGAGAGGAGGGAACTTGGAGAAGGAGTCTCATTTTTGGATTGGAAATTTTTTCAAAAGATGAAGGAAGGAGGAGAAGGAAAATTGGGAGAACAAAGCATTTTGGAAACTCTCACAAGGCACTGTTGTTGCTGGGAATTTTGGGCTCGGGAGCCATGAAACCGCAAGGATTCCTGGAGCTAGAGAGCTGAAGAGGTTGTTCCTAGTTGGTTGGGAGGTTAATATTCAGTTGGGCAGTTTGGGCAAGCTCCAAAACAAGAGAACCAGGGACAAAATCAACCAACCTACAGGGAGAGGTATTTTATTTTATTATATTGTTGTTGTGATTATGTTGAGGTATGTGTTTCATGATGTTGTTGTTGTGATTGTATTGTTAATTTGATTATGTTTTTTATCAATGTACTCTTGGTATAAAGAAAAACCATGAAAGAAAACAAAAAATTAAATTGCAGAATATTTCAGTAGCAAATAACAAAGTAGATATTTATTTATGATTGAGGCCTGAAATAGGTAGGCATTACAGAAAACCATAAGTCATGGGTTCAACGTAGAAGAAGGCTCTCCATTCCACATCTGAATTAGTGTGGAAACCACAACCCCATGTGCGACTAACACAACTAAAGAAGAAAAATGAGTTAACAAGCAAGTGATTAGTGGTAGAAGAATTTTTTCAGGATGTGGGTCTAGTAGCAGAAGTGTAAGTTTAACAAGTAGCAATCAAGTATCTACACCACGTAGAGGTGGTAGTTTAACAAATTTCACAATGGAAAGACAAGATCCAACTATCAAGTTACAAGAGTTGTGAGGGGATGGGTCAAATGATCCAAAAAAACAATTGTTCATCTGTGAAAAGATATGGGTAGGAAAGCAGATTACAAATGATGACGCAAAGGTTGCGCAGTTGGAAATCACTTTCAGAGACCGTGCATTAGACTAGTACATGGATCTCTCAACAAATAATTCAACGAGAATTCCTACAAATGTAGCAAATGTGAAGAGGCAGTTAATAATTGAATTTCAGAAGCCAAGTTCAGAAGACCAGTTTATGAATGAAATGATAGAGATCAAATAGAAACTAGGAGAATCAGTCTGGGAAGTGGAACAAAAATTCAAGAGGCTAAAATGTAAGTTAAAGTACACTATTATTGATACACAACATAGACATTTGTTTGTTAATTCTTTGTTTCCACACTTGAAGTATCCCTTGAGACAATAAAAATTCCAAATTCAAGGTGAGGCTATGCAGGTAGCCTTACAACTAGAGGAAAACAAGTACAAGCATACAAATCCAGTTGTGGAAGAGCTGAAGCAAGATCTGAAGAACCTAACATTCCAGATGAATCAGAACAAAGGAAAGGAGAAAAGAGAATATGTATGGTGTACAATGTATAGGACAAAAGACCATCACAAGAATGATTGTCCATTATTTTCACAGTATATTGGAGTGGGTATGCCAAACCCTTTAGCTTTAGGAGGACCATGATGCAATATTTGAAAAACACATGGGCATGATCCTTATCATTTCCCCCTGATGCAGAAATATCAGACAATACCAAAGAGAACATTTTGTAACTTTTGCAATTCAGTTGTACATGAAAACAAGGACTGTAGAACCTTGGAGATGATGAAAGAAATGATTCCATATACATACAGGGTGCAGGTTGAACATGTAACAAGACAACCTACGCAACAACCATAGTACAACCTCATGCAATAGTTTGCAACACAACCACAATATAATGTGCAACAGTTCCAAGGGAATCAACAGTATAATCTTGCACAACACCACAACAATACAATAACATGCAGTTGCAGTATAATCAAGGACCTTAGTATAACACACCATGCATAGATAATCAAGGCAACAAAGGAGGCTTCAAAGGAGGAGGTCGAGCACCATTAGTGTGTCATAATTGTCAAAAACCAAGGAACTATGCAAGAGACTACCCACAACCACATGCGGCATGTATGTATTGTTGCACAACAGACCATGAAACAGAAGAATGTCCAAGATTGTTGATAAAAATACAGGACAAGAGAAACCAGACTAATCAGAACATGCAATGGATCAGGGTGGAAAATAGAGAAGAAGACGTGAAGAAGATTAATATAGTGACTAGATGTGGAGCTAAGACAGGAGAATATGTAGCCAAGAAGGATTAGGACCAGTACCAGTGGGTTAGGAAGAATACAACGCCTGAACAAAAGTTTGATGAACGCAAAGAGAAAGGGATATTCAAAGAAACTAGATAGGAGATCTTTAAGGAAAACATTGCATCCACTTTAGGAATGAAGCCAGTAGATGAGATACCAGTGTATGACAGGGCTTCATTATTCGATTAGACCAATCAAGAATAGTTCCCATAACAAGTAAGTAACTTAAGAAACTTTTTGGGATCTTGTGTCCAATTGTTGAGTGATAAAAATTCCTTACAAGTATTGCAGAATTTGTTAGAAAAATGTAATCCTAGGGAAGAAGGGGTAAAAAGAGTAAATCAGGTCCGGAAGAAGAGAAGAACCAACAGGGAATTTAGATTGAATGCAAACAAAGTAGATTTCTATATGGGAGATATAATACTAGATTTAGGATTTGAAGTCAATGTTCTGCCAAAGAAAACCTAGGAAGCTATGGGAGAACCACAATTGGGGTATTCACCTATTTAGTTGAAGTTGGAAAATCAACATAAAGTGGTTCCAATATGAAGGTTGAAGGGGATTCCATTAGATTTGGATGGCGTGCGCACCATGGCTGATTTTGAAGTCATTGACATAGTGGACAATACTTTGCCATATCCAACACTGTTGGATCTGGATTGGGCCTTTGATAACCAAGATATTATCAATTTCAAGATAAGGAAGATGATATTTGAGTATGGAGAATACATATTTATTACGCCATTGGATCTCCCAGAAGGAGGCAAGTATGTGGAACTTGCGACAGATAATATTCTTATAGAAGATGTGAATCGACTATACAAAACTATCGTGCACAAAGAGGATTATATCAACCCAACTGCATATGGCATGCTCATTTGGAGGAGTATTAGTTCTTGTGCTTTAGACTCTGACACATGACTGGAGAACTAATAACAACGATTACATGAATTATCTTCCAGGAGATGTGCCAGAATGACGTGCACACTGAGATGGGTTGGTATAGAGGTAAGAGAACCTCCTACTTTTTATGGATTGAATGATCTAGAAGAATTTTTAATGAAGTATGAGGTAGAGGTTATGGAAAATCGTAGATTACTAGTGTTAGATATTATTTTAAAAGATACACTTGCAAGATGGTGGGGTACACACAAGGAAAAGATCAAAAATTGGTTTCAGTGCAAAAGGTTACTGCGCATAAGATTTGACGCAGAACATGAGCATAAATATGAGTAGAAATATGAGGGATTTGGACAACCCCAAGAGAACATAGAAAAGTGCATAGTTCAATGGAGATTAGTACCACCAGAAGAATGGCCACACCATTTTATTCACACACTAGAAGGAATTCTAAAGAACTGATACACATAATAGGAATAACACAGAGAAGCTGTTAACTGAGAAGAGATACAACATAAATTTGTAGTTACATTTGCCTTTGAGAATGACAGTCCAGATTGATACAATGCTGAAAGTGGTAAGAGACAGGATATTTGAAGAACCATAGTTTGAAATTATTTCAGCATATCATAGACACGCTAGTCGGGAAATTAAACAATTGATACACTATTGTCATGTAGTAAAAGAAGAAGAAGATCGAGTAGAAGATAATCTGGGAAACATACATATCCCATAAGTAGAAGGTGAAAGGGAAGTAGAAGGTCCCAAACTAGACTCAGAAGACTATGCTACACCATTAAAGATCAAGAAGGTAAACATTGGAACTGAAGACAACCCAAAGATGGCTAGTATTGGAGATTATTGGGATAATCAGACAGTAGAAAGGATCACAGAATTACTGCGCGAGTATAGTGACTTATTCCCTACAAAATTCTTAGAGATGAAAAGGTTAGCAGGAAATCTAGGAGAGATGAAGATCCCATTGAAGCCAGAAGCAAGACCTATCAGACAGAGACCATACATATTGAATCCAATATACAAAGAGAAGGTGACAAGATGCTAGAAGTTGGTGTTATAGAGCCTGTAGAAGAGTCATAATGGATCAGTCCTATGGTGGTGTAGGAAAAGAAACAAGGAGGGATTAGGATTTGTGTAGATTTGAGAAAATTGAGTGATGCTTGCCTACATGATCCTTTTCCTACCCCATTCACAGACGAAGTTTTGGAGAATGTAGGGGGTCAAGAAGCTTATTTGTTTACAAATGGATTTTTAGGTTATCATCAGATCAAGTCCACGCCAAAAGATAAGCATAAGACAAAATTTGCTACAGAATGGGACTCATTCCAGTATACAGTTATTCCATTCAGATTGAAGAATGCACCAACCATTTTTTCAAGGGTAGTAGTAGCAACTTTTAAATACATTATTCATAATTTTTTGGAGGTTTACTTGGATGATTGGACAATGTTCGGTTTATTGAAAGATCATGTTGAAGTATTAAGGTTGATGTTGGACATATGCAGAAAATGTCATATCTCATTAAATATTAAGAAGTGTATTTTCAGCGCACCTTTTGGCATTTTGTTAGGGCATGTGGTGTGTAAACAAGGTCTGCTAGTTGATCTTGCTAAAATTGTTGCCATAGTTAACTTACCACCACAAAAGTCATTGCGCTAGTTGAAGAGTACATTGGGCCATATAGGGAATTACAAAAAATTCATAAGGGGATATGCATAGATCACCGTGCCAATGGAGAAGTTGTTGAAGAAGGATACTAAGTACCAGTAGAATGATGAATACCAGAAGAGTTTGGATATTTTAAAGGAAAAGATGGTTACTGCGCCAATTATGGTTTTCTCAGATTGGTTAAAGGAATTTCATGTGCATGTGGATGCATATGAAATTGTATTAGGAGCAATATTAACCTAGCCAGGAGAAGGTGATATAGATCACCCTATTGCTTTTGCAAGCATAAAATTATCAGATTCAGAGCAGAACTACAATACTACGGAAAGAGACGGTCTACCTATGGTGTATTCTTTGCAGAAATATAGACATTACTTGTTGGGAAAACACTTTAAGATGTTTACATATCATTAAGCTTTGAGATACTTAGTTAATAAGTCAGTGTTGGGGGCAAGGATATGCATATGGCTACTCTTATTTCAATAATTTGACTGTGAAGTTGTGGTAAAGCCTCGAAGATTGAATGGAAGACCAGATCACTTATCCAGGATAAAGAATGGAGAAGAACCTAGTAACTTGGAAGACATATTTCCAAATGCACAATTGTTTTCAATACATATAGTTGATGAATTTTTTTGCTGACATTATTGAGTTTTTGAGTACAGGATTTTCACCAAGAGAATTTATTACTGCGCAAAAGAACAATTTGGTGGTCAGAGCTGTAGATTATCAGCTGATTGCATTCAATTTATACAAACTTTAAGTATATAACATCTTGAGGAGATGTGTGATGGAGCATGAAAGACCCATTATTTTGGCAGAAGCACATGAAGGGATTGCAGGAGGGCACTACACAGGAAAAAATACCATGCAGAAGGTATTGCGTGCATGATTATGGTGGAAAACAGTTCATAAGGATTCAAAGGAATACTGTCAGAAGTGTGATGTTTTTCAAAGAGTTGGGAAGCTATCCAGGAGGGATGAGATGGCACTAAGACCACATGTTACTTTACAAGTGTTCGATAAATGGGAAATAGATTTTGTAGGTCCAATTAATCCACCAACAAGAAGATCAGGATCCAGATACATTAATACAACGACAAAATACTGTTGGTTGTGGAGCCTGATTATCTTCCTGATTTAGAGGTCTTTTACTTTCAGTCGTGTTTATAACCCATGAAGTGTTTACACCCCAAAAGTATGTACACTCTTCCACGCGGTGGAGTGCAGAGGGGGGTACCCCCTCTGTGGGGTTCGGGGGGGCTATCCCCTTGGCTGGGGGGTCTGGGGGCAAGCGGGCCCCTAGCGGGGGTTCGAGGGCGAAGCCCTCGAAGCAAAAATTGCCTTGTAAAAGTATATTGTAATTTCATTGTAAATCTAGACCATTCATTATAAGGTCGCAGATCTAACGATAGAGATTATGTTAGGGTTTTTTGCCCTAGAAGGAAACCCTCTTTTATGAGGGAAATGTATTGCAGCTATGTATGTTGGCGAGTATTGTATTATGAGAGGGGAGACTGTGAGAGAAAGAAGAGGAAGTTACAGCGGGTTTTGTTGTAGGTTGTATCCCTTCATTTTGTTGGATAATAATAAAGAAAGGACCCAACAATTTCTCTAGTGGACGTAGCCCACACTGGGTGAACCACGTAAATTTGTGTCTCTCTTGTATTGTGTATCTTCTGTGTTTTGTTTCCGCATTTGTTTTATTTTATTGCTCCGCGGTCCTGTTTTTCTAACAAATACTTGACCATATGGGAAGAGGCAACACCGATAAAGGATTGCAGTGCAGAAACAACAACACACTTTTTATTTGAGAATGTAGTGACAAGGTTTGGATGTACAAGAATATTGATGAGTGATCAGGGGACTCACTTAATAAAAAATACAATTGAGGCACTGTTGAAGAGTTTAAGATATACCACCAGAAGAGTACCCCTTACCACCCTCAACCAAATGGAACAGTGGAATCCTTCAACAAGATTTTGGAGAATTCCTTGACAAAGAATATTTGTAATGTAAACACAAATGATTGGGATTTGAAGGTACTAGAAGTACTTTGGGCTTATAGAACTACCTGCAAGAAACCAACAAAACAAACACCCTTTAGATTGGTGTATGGACAAGAGGCAGTAGTTCCCTTGGATTATTTGATACCAAGTCTACGCATTACAACACTTACATATATGACAGAAAGTGGCACAGTGCAAGAAATATTGGATCAACTGATGGAATTAGAAGAGGATGAAATCATGGCAGGTTTCCATCAAGAAGTACAGAAAGCAAAGGACAAAGCATGGAATGACAAACATATCAAGAAGAATAATTTTAAGGAAGGAGATCTAGTTCTCCTCTATGACAATAAATATTTGTATCACCAAGGGAAACTCATAATGCATTAGCTAGGGCCATATTATATCAAGTTTGTCACAGATGGAGGTGTTGTACAACTGCAAGACTTAGCAGGAAAGGAATTGTAAGGAATGGTGAATGGTATTCGACTGAAACTGTATAGGTACAATCGACCTACTAACTCCTAGTAGTTGTAGCGCAGCAAGTAGAATTGTACATATTGTAAATAGTACGGGTTAAAAGAAGAAAAAGGAAGATAAAAAAAGAAAAATGAAGAAAAAGCCAAAAAGAAGTAATTAGGAGGAATAAGTGATAGACAGATAATTCATGAATGAAAACACACATCAGACATAAATTGGTGTGACATAATTTATAATATTGTGTGTAGGAAAATTAGACACCACACGACGGAATGAAGAAATAACCAGAAAAGAAAAAAACAAGTGAATGGAAAAGAAGTAACGCATCAGAACATTAATGACAGGGCCTATAAAAAGGGAAAAGATCAAACAAGTCCAAAACTTAGCAATTTTTTAGCAATAGAGCACTTGAGAGTGTGAATAAAGCATGATTGAGCAAGAGAAGGCAGGAATTTATGCACAAGACAAGTAAGATGGCACCCCCGAAGGTTGGCGCTCTCGGATGATTCGCAAGAGTGACCCGATAGTCGGGAAGGAAGAAGGAAAGAATGGAAGAATAAGAAAGTTTTGTGGAGATGGAGGATTTTACGACGTCAGAGAACGAATCTATCAGTCCCACCGGGATAGAAGAAGAAATATCAACCGTAGAACAAGTGCAAGTAGATCAGAGCGTGGAAAACCCTAATGGAGGGACAAACCCTAATCCTGAAAACCCTGCAGAAGTGTAAGAAATGGAGAAACAAAGGAATAAATATGTCGCAGAGGAAGTATTGGTCGAAGATATCATAGGCCAATAAGAAATAGAGGCATAAGAAGAAGAAGAAGTCGAGGAAAAATATACAGAGGAAAACCGAGTTGCGGTCCAAAAGAGGAAAGCACCAAGCGCATTAGAAATCACTTTATCATATCTTCCAGATGCTCTAGTTGCAGAAGAAGACATGCTAGGGAAGGTGTCGAAGATGAAATATGTGGATCATGATGTAACATACACAACGATTTTTCCTGACTTCACGCAGGAAGTATACTTGGAGAACAGGGGGGAGGCAAGACCCTTAGGGAAACCCATTTTGGAAACCGTGCAGTGGATCACAGGTCTTTACAATTCAGGCATTATGAATCTTTTGGACATACCACATTTCGGGCACGGTGAAAATGTAGGTCTCTATGTGAAACAACTGCTAGCCAGGGTACATAGAGGTATCCTATGAATGGACAGGTCAGTCCCTATAGATGTAGATCTCATAGCCAATATTACAAGATTTCCTACTAGCGGCGTAAAGCCAAAAGACTATTTGGACAACAAGGAAAGGGACAAAGAAATTGCAGAAGAAGTGAAAGCGCAGTTCAGGACAAACAGAGGAACTGGAGGAATGATTATAAAGGACATCAACGAACCTGTGACAAATTTTTCCACAAAGCTGATGGCTTTAAATTTTTTGAGGAAGTGTAGAAAGGAAGAGGCCCCGACATGAGTTATAGAAATAGCTGCACAATGCGCAAAGGGTGTAGTATTCAGCTGGGTGCCATATTTGTTGAACTGATTTTTGATAGATTACAGAGATGCACGGGATAATGGAACATAATTCCATTATTCCTGATTGTTAATACTGATAGCTTTGGTGGGCTGGCATGAGCCCAAATTTTCATCCTTTCTGGACAGTAAAGGGAAATGTTGTGCAACGCACTATGAAACTTTATGGCAGGAAAAGGACCCTAAGAACCAACAGGCAAAAAACACAGTATTTTCCATGTTCTTGGAAGATATGCAGCAGAAGACAACCAATGTATGGAGGATACCAATTGACGTAGTTCAATAAAATGAAGGGATTGCTAATTTCAAGGATTCAAGACACCATTTTTGGTTTCAGGCCAGAAGGGATCCAAAGAAGAAGTGGCTAGAAATGAGGTATTGTACAACACATGAGGAAGTAGACTGGATCATGAAGGACTGGCCTACGCAGTGGAAGGTTCCAACAACACAGAAGAAAGGAACAAAGCCTAAGGATCAAGCATAAGAAGGAACATCAAAGAAGACATGCATCCCAACAGATAGTACAAGGAAGGCTGCAGAGTGTGGTCAAGCCTTAGTAAGTAGTGCAACAAGAAAGAAGCCAAGAAAGAAAGATATTGTGTCTAGGGAATAAGTAAAACGGGATGACGAGAAGGGGGATCTGTTTCGACCAAAGGAAGTACAATAGGAGGAAGCAACGAAGAAGAAAAATGAGGCACAAACCTCAACCCCGACGAAGAAGAGGACTAGAACAAAGGAGGGAGAAATAAGGAAAAAGATGAAGTATCACAAGAATCCTCCAACCATCATTATTACAGAATACGATGCATATTTTGTCGTAGACAAAGTCCAAGATAGAGGGGAGGATGCAGTATGTGCAACAAAGGCACAAGAAGAAGAAATTATGGAGAAATTAGTATAAGTACATGAAATCCTACAGAGGCTTAAACTAAATACATCACATCATCCATCAACAGAGTAGAAATAAAAAGGACAGGAAGCATCAACGCAGAAAGAACAAGAAGAGACAATGCAGAAAGTCATAATGAGAAGTGATAGGTTCAATGTCACACAAGTGATGTTGGAGGTGGATGAAAAACAAACGCAGAAACCAGTGAAGAACATGGAACATATGGAGTTGGTTCTGGTGAACATACCCATGAAGGAATTATATGGGTTACAGGAAAGCATGATGTAGGAGGTTCAGTCTAGAGCTAGGGCGGATGCCACCAACCTAGCACTCGACCGAGAGGTAAAGGATATTTTGCAAGTGACTGGTGAGTAGATCACACTAGAGAAGGAGGAGGAGAAGTAGCGTGCAAATAACTTAGAGAAGAAGGTTGCAGAAGTATACAGTAGCATCCCAAACTGCACGCAAACACAGGAGGTTACAACAAAAGAGAAGATATAGATGATTGCACAGACCATGGAGAAATACAAACAAGAGATAGTGCACTTAACAGAGAAACTAAATCCAAGCACACCTCTAGAAGTACAGGAGCAGAGAGAGCAGGAGGCTACTGCACAAGTAGAGAGTATAGCGTAGGAGGTTAAAGAAGTGGCATAACTATATGACATGACTACACATATTTGGACCAGCTAGGAAGAGGATAAGAAGATCCATCAACTCCAGTAGAGAGAGGAAAAATTGAACGTTGCATTTTAGGACTTGAAGAAGAGAAAGAAGACCATTGACATACCCCTGAGATTGAAGGCCACTCAGGAGCTGAAGAATTTGCAAACAGAAGTAAAGGACACATAAGAGGAGAAACAAGCAAGGCAGGCTCAGTTGGAGCCATTTCAACAACAAGTCGAAGGAATGATGGAATAATTGCAAGAAAAGAAAGACAACTTAGAAAAGGTGCATGCAAAAAGAAGAGAAGTGTTGAAAGAGCACATGACAATGTAGGATTTGGAGACACTAGCAGGGAAAAGGGTGCAGGCTAAAGAGAAAGCGACAGAGTTGGAAAAGAAGTTCCATGCACTGAAGGTAGCACTGAAGAAGGTAAACTAAGTTTACGTGGCTCAGGACGAGCCACATGTTACTGTTGAGGGCCCATTGGAGAAGGAAAGTGTGGGAGAACAACGCAACAAATGAGGCAGATTGGACCAAGAAGGAGAGCGAGCCATATTTTGAGGAAAAGCAACATGTGAGACATGATTTGTGGAAATCTAATGCAAATGTGGACAAACCTAGACATGTTAGGGTTAGGGTTTTGGAGTCATATTGTAAGGATTTAACCCATTTTTGTAATATAAATAGAAGAATTCTGAGGTAGAATGAGGCATCTATGTATCCCATCTATGATTTATGAAATATTTGTGTGACTTTTTGAGTACTTGGAACATCTTTTTGGAGTTGAAGTCTATTTTGAGAGTTGTGGAGCTCAGATGGAGTTAATCTAGAGATGTAGCTGAGGGTCAGGTCGCAAACTATGGAGCTTGGTGTGATCACGGTCCGCCTTATTTCTCTCTAATATGATGTAATTCACGCATCACCTTTTGATGAATAAGAAACGAAGTAGAAGATCTTTGTGGACGTAGCCCCCAGGGGGGTGAACCATGGTAAAACTATGTGTGCAATGTGTTTGAATGTTTTACTATTTCTGCAATTATGATTGAATGGTTAGATAGATGGATGAATGGTTTTAAGCACACTAGAATACATATGCAGAATAAATGTTATGAATGAATGGATGAATGGATCTGATGAATATTGCAAAAGAATGCGTGGTTAAGTAGAAATAAGAAATAAGAAAGAACAATCTCAATCTCTTCCATGACTGCAAACACCTGCGTTCTGCAGTCACCCATAAACCATCTCGGGTGAGACTACGTTGTGCACTTTGTACACGGTGTAGCCTTCTAGTTTATCAAAAGGGTCGATGGTGATAAGGGTTTTGTTGGAGAACTAAGGTAGAACCCGGGTCAACCCATACATCCAACAATAATATAGTAGAAAGAATTTGGGTTGAAAAAAGATAGCCTATAGATGGAAAAATTTGGGAAAGATAAAAATTCCAAGTAGTTAGGGAGAGAATGATTAAAGAATAGAATTAATAAAGAAAGTAGTTGTGCTAAAGGTAAAAAAAGGAGAAAATCAAGAAGGAAAAAATGGGTTAATGGAGAAAATTAATAATTTACTAAATTAATAATTTAAAGGAGGAATAAAATTGGGGAGAAATAAATTCCATAAAAAGGGAGAAATTGAAAAAAAAGGGGGTTATGGAACATAATGAGTTGATGTGGGAGAAATTAATTAATTAAGAAGTTAGAAAAAGGTTAAAAAACAAAAACAAGAAATATATAAGAAAAAGGGTGAAAATTTGAAGTGATAGTAAAGTAGGTGAAATTGGGTGGGGGCCGGGGGGCAAAATAGTGGGAAGATGATGAAGTATGGGATAATGATAATTGAGGGACATAGACAAATTTGAATAAAATTCTTAAGGCTAAGGATGATTAAGAGGGGAAATAGTTTTATAGGAAGGATAAGATAAAATGAAAAGGACGTGAATATAAAGGAGGGGTGAGATGAGAATGTAGAAAAAAAAAAGAGAATTTCTTTAAAATGGAGACTAAGGAAAAAAAATCAGGATAACAAAAGAAGGTTGACCTACCAACCAAAGGAAGGGGAAACAAAAGGAAGAGAGGGGGGGCAGGGGAGAGGAGACGAGGAGAAGGCTAAGGGATCTACTCGGATAAGGTAAAGGGGGGAAGAACATGAAGCACCTCATTTGCTTTGACCAAACAAAAATCTTAGCTTCTACCCTTCATTACTCCAATATCATTAGGGAAGCCCTTAAAATTGAAAAACAATCTCAATAACTTATTTGCTTTGACCAAACAAAAATCGTGTCAACCTTCTTTTGTTATCCCAATTTCTTTTCCTTAGTCTCCATTTTAAAGAAATCCTTTTGCTCTTTCCCAATTTCTTTTCCTTAGTCTCCATTTTAAAGAAATCCTTTTGCTCTTTTCTACATTCTCATCTCACCCCTCCTTTATATTTATGGCCTTTTCATTTTATCTTATCTTTCCCACAAAATTGTTTTGTCTTAATCATCCTTGGCCTTAAACTTTTTATTCAAATTTGTTTTCTTCCCTCAATTATCATTCTCACTAAATTCATGACCTTCCCCCCCCACCCAATTTCACCTACTTTACTATCACTTCAAATTTTCACCCTTTTTGCTATATATTTCTTGTTTTTGTTTTTTAACATTTTTCTAACTTCTTAATTAATTAATTTCTCCCACATCAACTCATTCCGTTCCATAACCCCTTTTTCTCAATTTCTCCCTTACTATATAATTTATTTCTCCCCAATTTTATTTCTCCTTTAAATTATTAATTTTTTCCATTAACCATTTTTTTCCTTCCTGATTTCCCCCTTTTTTACCTTTATCACAACTACTTTCTTTATTAATTCTATCCTTTAATCATTTTCTCCCTAACTACTTGTAGTTTTTAGCTTTCCCAATTTTTTCCATCTATAGGTTATCTCTTTTCAACCCAAATTCTTTTTACTATATTATTATTTTCTCTATTCTTATTTCTCAACCCTAATCTCAACAACTATAATTTTACCCTTTATCAATTATCTTTACAACTATCTTATTTTATTTTATTAAATCATTAATATTTTAATATGTTTACCTTTTTTATAGGTTAAATCTTTTCAACTCAAATTATTTATACTATATTATCATTTTCTCTATTTTTATTTCCCAACTCTAATCTCAACAACTATTATTTTACCCTTTATC
>JZKD02S1798919.1:73839-98790 GCA_000966675.3 Picea glauca
GTTTTCACATCCTGGATAATCTCCTTGTTGTTTCCTATCAACAACATGTCATCCACATACAAGACCAAATAAATCAAATGATCACAAATTAATTTAGAATACACACAGTGATCCTGGTTACTTCTTCTGAAGCCAAGTCCCAGCATATAAGTATCAAATTTTTGATACCACATCTTTGGTGATTGTTTTAAACCATACA
This sequence comes from Picea glauca, assembly GCA_000966675.3. Taxonomy (NCBI): domain Eukaryota; kingdom Viridiplantae; phylum Streptophyta; class Pinopsida; order Pinales; family Pinaceae; genus Picea; species Picea glauca. Next base: position 74,039 of record JZKD02S1798919.1, read on the forward strand.
AGGAATTTTTCAGCTTGCATACCAACTCCTTCTTGCATGAATGCTATCTTCACATCCATCTATTCTACTTCAAAATCAAATGCAACAACAACATATAACAGAAATATTATAGAGGTTAACTTGGCAGCATGAGAAAAAATCTCACCAAAATCAATTCCCTCAACCTGGGAATAACCCTTTGCTACTAACCGAGCTTTGTATTTCTCCACTTTTCGTTCTACATTCAGCTTCTTTTTAAATACCCATTTGTTTCCAATGGGATTTCTTCCAGTTGGCAACAACACTAGATCCCAAGCCTCATTCTTGTCCAAAGATTCCATTTCTTCTTCCATGGCCCTTTTTCCAGATATTTCCATCCTCTAAATCCACTGCCTCCCTGACAGTTCTAGGATCATCATCAGTAATAAACAAAGAAAAATTTGAATGAAAATCAAATGGACTATACCTTTCTAGTAGCCTTATTTCTCGATCTGATCTCTTCAATACTGGAGTATGAGGATCTTCTTCTTCTGATTCATGTTCTTCTGTAGAGTCTGCTTCATTATCCTTTAAATCAAACTCTATCTTCTCTGGTTCTTCCTTACTTGGTAGGAGTTCCTGTTTAACAACATCCTTCATTTCTCTAAATACCACATCTCGGCTATACACTACCTTCTTAGTTTCTGGGTTCCAAAGCTTATAACCTTTGAGACCATCTTTATATCCAATAAAGATACATTTTTCATCCTTCTTGTCCAGTTTACTCATGTTTTCCTTTGGAACATGAACATATGCGTAGCAGCCAAATACCTTAAGATGTGTGAGAGAAGGTTCCTTACCAGTCCATACCTCTTGTGGAGTCTTGTTACCCAACGCTAATGAGGGTGATCTGTTAACCAGATAACATGCAGTACCCACTGCCTCTACCCAAAATTCTTGCCCTAACCCGACACCACTGAGCATGCACCTTACTTTTTCCATTAGCGTCCTGTTCATCCTTTCTGCAACTCCATTCTACTGAGGTGTATATGGAGTTTTATTCTGCCTTGCTATACCACACTTCTTACAGAAATCTTCAAATTCATTCCCGCAAAATTCTCCGCCATTATCTGTTCTCAACACCTTAATTCTTTTCTCTATTTGATTCTCAACAAGAGCCTTAAACTCTTTAAACATGTCAAAGACTTCATATTTATTCCTGAGGAAATATATCCAAGTTTTCCTCGAGAAGGCATCTATAAATGAGACATAGTACATAGATTTTCCCAATGATGGGACCGACACAGGTCCAAAAACATCACTGTGAACTAGCTGTAAAATTCCTTCTGCCCTCGTTGCACCAGAGGGGAATCTTACCCGATTCTTCTTCCCATATAGACAATGTTCACATAAATCAAAATCCAGAGAGCAGTTAGACATACCTTCAACCATACCTTTACCATGTAGTGGTCGAATACCCTTCTCTCTGATATGCCCAAGTCTTTGATGCCACGACATAACCTTTTCTCCAGAGACTGTAGGAGTTCTTTCTTCTTCAACTTCAATATCATGAACAATGGAGCTATTACACCCATCACTAATAGTTCTTCCTAGCAGCTTATACATAGTTCCAAACCGAAATCCCTTCATCAACACCATTGCTCCTCGAACCATCCTACAAGTTCCCTTTTCAAAAATTGTTTTTACCCCTGCATCTTCCATTTTGCTTACATAAATAAAATTTATGGCCATACCTGAGATGTGTAGAACACCAAGCAGTATTATAATCCTTCCATCTATGAGTCTCAACTTGACCCTTCCTCTTCCTATGATTCTGGTTGTCGAATCATTACCTAATAAAACATTACCTCCATCATACTTTTCATATTCGCAGAACCACTCCCTGTGGAGAGTCATATGAAAGGATGCACCAGAGTCAATCAGACATGCCTCATGATCTGCATGTGTGCTTGAAGAGGCCAAGTACACATCCCCTCCTTCTTCCTTGGAAGTCTTTTATTCTGTAGAAGAAGATTCTTCAGATCCCTTCTTTTTCTCAACTTTGGATCTACACTACTTCTTGTAGTGCCCTTCTTTTCCACACCTCCAACACACCTTTACAAACTTTCTAGGAGATTTAGATCTACCCTTAGACTTAGATCTCCCACTTGAGAAATCAGATCTATTTCTTTCCTGGGAACGTCCTCTTGCAAATAATGCGTCTGTGCTATGTCCTTCCATATTCTTTCGTCTCATCTCCTCCGACAATAAGGATGAGACCACTTCTTCAAACTTCAAAGAAGTTGTATTAGTACCTATGGCCACAACCAGACTATCCCACGAGTATGGTAAATAACATAACAAACCGATACATTTATCTTCATATGAAATTTTAATCTCAACAGATACTAACTGACTTACCACAGTATTGAAGGCGTTCAAATGCTTTGCCACCGAGTCTCCATCTCTCATCCTCAAGTTATACAACTTCTTTCTTAGGAATAGTTTATTTACCAAGGACTTAGACTGATACAACTTCCCCAAATTTTCCCATAAATCCTTGGGTGTAGCTTCCTCTGACACATTTAGTAATACTGAATCTGAGAGACGCAGTCGAATTTTGCTCTTTGCCTTCCAATCCATCTTTTTCCAGTCAGCTGCAGAAGTTCCTGTAGGTGCATTACTTCGATCTACCGCGATCCATTGATCTTTGTCCACCAAAAGATCTTCCATCTTGAGCTTCCACAGCTCAAAACTTTTCCCATTAAACTTCTTGATCTCCATTTTCGAATTGCTTGCCATTTCTTTTCACCTGAAAAACAATACTGCAGATCTCCCACTATAACAAGGCTTATCACAGTCTCGAGCCAAACCCTTGACCACAAAGGCGTCCCCTTGAAGCCAATAAAGCTCCGATACCAAACGTAAATTCTAACCTTGTACAATGTCTACTGTAAACAGATATTCGGAAAATAACAGAAAAGATACAATGGCAAATACAAACATTACACAGAGATTTTTCTCCTGGAAACCCAAACCAGGAAAACCAACATATATTATATTCATTCATTGTGTTACATTGTTTACGATACAATATACATATAGGAGCCAACGACATCCAAAATCCTAACTCAATGACCTGGATTAGTCCAAAACCCTAATTCCTTAACCGGAAATAGAAAACCATCGGAAAAAAACATGTGCAAAAAAACCACCTAAATACATGACATATTTCTCGAGGTAGGTGTCACGTTTCTCGAGGCAGGTGACACTACTACTTGTGCAAAGAATATAACACATACCCAACACAATGTTGAGCCAGCCAGCGCGCAAGTCCTCCTGTCAATTTGTATATCGCAGAACTCTGGGTGCTACTTGTAGGACACAGAACAATAGAGGGCCAATTTAAAGAAAGGGGAAACACTCATTGGAAACGCGTGAATCCGCCAAGCCGTGCAGCAAGGCATTTTCGAGAAAAAAATGATTAAGTAACCAGGAAGAGAAACTATAGGGAATAAAAGAGTGGGAAAATAGAAAGGGGGGGGGGGGGCAGTTTTCGTAAGCGTGAATTGGTTTCAAAGAAGCCCCATTGTTGCAAAACCATCATTTTCTACTAATTATCAGCAAATGCATTGTTGAAGATTATATTTTATTGCAACATATGCGTGTAAGTATGTTCTTGATACATTCTTCCATGACTGTAACATATTAAATTAACTATTAAACTTCATTTTCTACTAATTTCCAACAAATGCTTTGTTGAAGATTAGATTTTATTGGAACATGTGGGTGTAACTGTGTTCTTGATACATTCTTCCATGACTGTAACATATTAACTTAAGTATTAAACTGCTTGCATTATGGGTTGTTAGCATTAAAACTTAATAACTGCATGTCTAGAAACAAGAATGACGATTTTGCTGCAAGATTGTACATTGGTATTGCTATGTTCTATCTGCATTACAAATAGAATTGAACGTTGGTTTGAAACTATATGTAATCCATTTTTTGTTTGCATAAAAGGCTGGTGAATTGACACAGTACATTTTCATATAATTGTTAGATGTACCATCTTAGAAAAAATAACCTATGTAAACACAATATCGAAGAACTACGAGAGCACTAAACCATGCCAATGAGAACAAGCGTTAAATCCAAAAAATAAGCAACAACGAAGACCCCAAGGATTTTTTTTTAATATCAAATCCATTTAAAAGAAAAAGAAAAACACCGAGTATTGTACATCTATCCTTAGAAATTGGACCCAGTTTTTTTAGGCCAAAACATTGAACGTATCCACCACAAACATAGGCACGAGATCCGCAGTATGCAGGATCCTTGCAGTTTTCTCCTAGATGAATCATCCTGTGGTGAAATTGATAGTTTTCAGAAGCTTCCCGTGAGGAAGAAGACGGAAAATGTTGCAGGGAAAATGGAATAGCCCTTAACTAAAACTTAGGACACAACTAGAAACCGCCTTTGCATAGTCGAAAAAAATTCAGGGACATAGGTTGCATGTGCAATTTCAAAGGCCCAAATTAGTCCATTATGGGTGGAAGGAGATGACCAGTAGAAAAATGCCTTGCAGTAGTGAGATTTCTGGACCTAATTCTCGAAGATGTTCATTGTATGTCTAGAGAACAGGATAGTAGTCCCGCAAGTGAATAATTTTTTGGCTTGAAATATATCTCTGGGAGCATCAACATATCATTTCCTTACACTGAAACTCTTCCGCCCAGAACATACTAATTTGGAACTTTGGAATTCCTACTTTCGCATTGCAAAGTAGCTATTGCGTTCAGTGTCAGTTTATTTTCTGAAATTCCTTTTGGTGTTGTCAGGACCGCCATCACTGAGTCGGGAAGTTCCGCCCATTATGGTTTATTTCAATTTGGGCGCAAGAGTGGGAAGAGTCTCTGCATTGCCATCATCCATTGTCGTATCATCGCCCATCAGATCATCTTCTTCCGGCTCAGAATCCACGACATCAACCTTTTCACCAGCCATCAATGCAACTGCGTAGGTTCTTTGAGTAGGCATGGTTGCCTTGGAATTATTTGGCTTGAAATATATCTCTCGGTGTACCAAGGGACCATCTCCTTTTTTTCTCCTAGGTGGAGGGAGATGAGTAGTAAGAATATGCCCTGGAATAGTGGAACCTCTGGCCATTATGCCTGAATGTGTTTACTGTATCTGGACAGAACTGCTACCACAAGTTAATGAAAATTTCCATTTTCTCGAGATGATGTTTGAAATTAAAATTGGGGAGGGATAATATAACCCTCTGCAAATTATGGTTTAATGCGTATCAATGGAATATCTCCTTGAGCATTTCGCTGATCAATGAAAATCTACATGGTTCGTGCGGAATTAATTGTTACCATTACAACTCACTAATTTCATATTTAGAAAAAAGTGCAAAGGTGGCAGTGACGATGAAGAGAGATTAAGAATTAGAAATTTCCTAAAAGCGCCAAACCGCCGACGCACAAAAACATATTGCATCATGTTTGAAATAAATACTTGGAAATGATAACATACATCTACACAAATTTTAGTTTAATTCGTAGTAATGACAAACATTCTCTGGACTTTTGGACATTAATGACAATCTTAACGGTTCCTGCAGGATGAACTACTAGCATTAAAGATTAATTATTGCATATCTGGAAACAAGTATGAAGGCAACAATGATGGCGAATTGCGACCAAGCGTTGTATATTTCATGCACCCACCAACCCGCGAAATCGTTTCCAAGAAATACCCAAATATGGAAAGCGATTGAGCGGGTTACAAAAGAAAAAGGGTAGAAGATATACCTAGGAGATGTGAAGAGTTGATTTCCATATTGCATCTCAGTGACAAATACCGATCGTCAATTTGTATGTCGTGGAATTTTGACTGATGTTTGTGCATAGGGGAACAACGGAAGCGCAACAGCGAGAGGGCAATTTGTATATTGCTAAACTTCAGGTTCTGTATATAAAATCATGAGACATTGGGAAAAGGACCAAGCAAACAAAAAGCAAAAGCATACAAGATGAAGGGGGGTTTGTTTGCTAATTTGTAAATTGCAGAAGTCCGGGTGCTAGTTGCATGCGGCGAAACAATGGAAACGCAATGCTAAACCCGCCTATCTAGGAACTCGCGATTCAAAAATTTTGTTCAATATGAAACAGGGAAGCGGTCGGTCGGGCTAGTGATATAAAAGTAACAATGGAAATCTGAAGACACGAATTTGTGAAATCCCGCACCTAGACATTTTCCGAAAAATGAGTAAGTAAAGAAAGGGAAAGTAGAGAGAAAAGAGAAACTAGAAATTTTCTGAAAAACGAGTAATACACACTAAATATGTACTATAAAGTATGAACATGAGATGTTATAGAGCATGTACGGATCCCGCATTCCATACTTAGCCACTTTTTGGATCACGGGTTCTCGGACTAGCGGCCTCTAAATTGTGCATCTATTGTTCTGTGGTCTACAAATAGCATCCATGATTCCGCAATATACAAATTGGCTAGCGGACCTGCGGGATAGCTCGGTCAACATTGCACTCCTTTTGTTTCGTGTCATCCAAACAACACTCAGAGTTCTGTGATATACAAATTTCCAGATGGACTCCAGGGTTGGCGGCCTCAAGAGTGCGATTGTTTACGAATGTTAATCCCTATTAACTATTTAACATTATCTAAAAACATTATTTTCAATACTAAATTATTAATATTAAATATTGATATTGTACAATTTAATTAGACAAGAAGGTTTGTACAATATGAAACTGGGAAGCGGTCGGTCAGTCGGGCTGGTGATATAAAAGTAAGTGAATTATGAATACGTGAATCCGCCAACTTCCTTACCAAGAAACTTTCCTCGGGATGATGGGCTCAAAATTGGGCCTCTATTGTTCTGTGAGCTACAAATAGCACCCAAAATTTCCGCGATATACAAATTGATAGACGGACTTGCGGGCTGGCTCTCTCAACATTGCATTTCTATTGTTCCATGTCGTTCAAATAACACTCGTAGTTCCGCCATATACAAATTGACAGATGGACTCCAGGGCTGGCGGGCTTAAGCTTGCGATTTTTTATGGATGGTGATCCCTATCAACTATTTAACACTACCTAAAAAACATTATTTTCAATACTAAAGTATTAATATTAAAGATTGATATTGTACAATTTAATTACAGAAAATTATAAAAGGATGTGAAATATCTTATTTCAAAGAAAAATCCGCAGATTCAGAAACTTGCATTCCAAAATTTTTGTATAATATGAAACAGGCAAGAGGTTGGTCGGGCTGCTGATATAAAAATGGGTGGAAATTTGAACACGTGTATCCGTCAAGTTACGCACCTAGAAAATTTCCCAAGAAACGAGTTGTACATACAAAATATGTACTTTTATAAAGTATGGGCATGAGATTTTATAGAGCATGTACGCATCCCTTATTCCATACTTAGCCACTTTTTGGATCACGGGTTCTCAGGCTGGCGGGCTCAAAATTGGGCCTTTGTTGTTTCATGCCCTACAAATAACACCCAGAGTTCTGTGATATACAAATTGACAAGCGGACTTGCAGACTGTTTTAATTTTAAGGGCCTCTTGTTGATGTAATAGCACAATTGGACTTGGGCCAATTTATATTCGTTTCTTACAATATCAAACAGAGAAGCGGTCGGTCGGGCTAGTGATATAAAAATAATTGAAATCTGAAGTTGTGAATCCGCCAACTCCCGCAGGTAGAAGTTTTCCGAAAAACGAGTAATACATACTAAGTATGTACTCTTATAAGGTATGGACATGTGGTTTTTATAGAGCTTGTACGGATCCCGCATTCCATACTTGGCCATTTTTTGGATCACGGGTTCTCGGTCTGGCGTGCTCAAAACTAGGCCTCTATTGCTATGTATCCTACAAATAGCACCCAGAGTCCCTCAATATACAAATCGATAGGCAAACTTGTGGATTGACTCGCTAGACATTGCACTTCTATTGTTCTGTGTCTTCCAAACAACATTAAGAGGAAACGAGTAATACATACTAAATATGTACTTCTAAAAACTATGGACATCATATTTGATAGAGCATGTATGGATCCCTCATTCCATACTTAGCCACTATTTGGATCGCGGGTTCTCGGGCTGGCAAGTTCAAAATTGGGCCTCTATTGTTCCGTGCCCTACAAATAGGACCCACATTTCCGCAATATACAAATTGACAAGCGGACTTGCGGGCTATTTGAATTTTAAGGGCATCGTGTTTATGTGATAGCACAATTGGACTTGGGCCAGTTTATATTTGTTTATTACAATATCAAATGGGGAAGCAGTCGGTCGGGATGGTGATATAAAAGTCTTGAATCCGCCAACTTCTGCACCTAGAAGTTATCCGAAAAACGAGTAATATATACTAAGTATGTACTCTTATAAAGTATGGACATGAAATTTTTATAGATCGTGTACGGATCTCGCATTCCATACTTGGCCACTTTTTGGATCGCGGGTTCTCGGGCTGAAAATTGGGCCTCTATTGTTTAACGCCCTACAAATAACACCCACAATTCCGTGATATACAAATTGACAAGTGGATCTGCGGGTTGGTTGGCTCAACATTGCACTTCTATTGTTTCGTGTCCTCCAAACAACACTCGGAGTCCCGCAATATACAAATTGGTAGACGGGCTCCAGGGCTGGCGAGTTCAAGATTGCCATTGTTCACGGATGGTAATCCCTATCAACTATCTAACATGATCTAAAAACATTATTTTCAATACTAAATGATTAATATTAAATATTGATATTGTACAATTTAATTAGACGAGAAAGTTTGTACAATTTGGTTGGGCTAGTGATATAAAAGTAAGTGGAAATCTGAACACGTGCATCCACCAACTTCCACACCTAGAAATTTTCCGAGAAACGAGCAATACATAGTAAAAATGTACTTTTATAAAGTATGGACATGAGATTTTATAGAGCATGGACAAATCCTTCATTCCATACTTAGCCACTTTTTGGATCGCGGGTTCTCGGGCTGGCGGGCTCAAAATTGAGCCTCTATTGTTCAGTGTCCTACAAATAACACCCAGAGTTCCGCGATATACAAATTGACAGGCGAACTTGCGGTCTCTCTGGCTCAACATTGCACTTATATTGTCCCATGTCCTCCAAATAGCACTCGGAGTTCCGTGACATACAAATTGACAAAAGGACTCCAGGATTGGCGGGCTCAAGATTGCGATTGTTTACAAATGGTCATCCTATCTAACATTATCTAAAAACATTATTTTCAAATACTAAATTATTAATATTAAATATTTAAGGAAACAAAATGAAGGAAACAAAAATGAAGGAAACAAAATAATATTTTAAAAAAATGAAGGAAACAAAATAAAGTTTTTTAAAATTCTATCACCGCAAGCATAACAACGACCAACGAGAAATACATAGTAAACATGTACTTTTATAAAGTATGGACATGAGATTTTTAGAGCATGTGCGGATCCTTCTTTCCATACTTAGCCACTTTTTGGATCGCGGGTTCTCAGGCCAGTGGGCTCAAAATTGAGCCTCTATTATTCGTGTCCTACAAATAGCACCCTTGGTTCTGCGATATACAAATTGACAGGCGAAATTGTGGGCTCTCTGGCTCAACATTGCACTTCTATTGTCCCGTGTCCTCCAAACAACACTCGAACTTCCGTGACATACAAATTAATAGAAGGACTCCAGGACTGGTGGGCTCAAGATTGTGATTGTTTACGAATGGTCATCTTATCTAACATTATCTAAAAACATTATTTTCAAATACTAAATTATTAATATTAAATATTGATATTGTACAATTGAATTACATAAAATTACCAAAGGATGTTAAATTGTTTATTTTAAAAAAAATGAAGGAAACAAAAGAAAGTTTTTTAAAATTCTATGACCGCAAGCATAACAACGACCAATTTGAATTTTAAGGGTCGCTTGTTGTTATGATAGCACAATTGCACTTCACACAATATATATTCGTTGATTTCAAATTATTACAGGAGATTAATTTTACCAAGTTCATCGATTAAGCAAAAAATGCTAAAACAACGACGAATTTGAATTTTAAGGGCCTCTTGTTGATATGATAGCACAATTGCACTTCGCACAGTATATATTCGTTGATTTCAAATTATTCTAGGAGATTAATTTTACCAAGTTCATTGATTAAGGAAAAATGCTAAAACAAGCTACATACTACATTTGCGGCACAATGCCATAGAAATTATCATGCGGATTTGCGGGCTAGATGGCTAAAAAATTCAATTCTATTGTTCGGTGTCCTCCAAACAATAGTCGGAATTCCACAATATACAAATTGACAGATGAAGAACACAACCAAGAACCAACTAAACTTCAAACAGGCCACAAGCAAGTTCCTACAAGGTTCCATAGAGTAGGACAAATCAACCTTTGCATCAAACCATTTGATATACAAAGAAAAGACGTTGCCGCATTCATTTTCTCTTGCATCTGGTATATGTTCCCAGTAGAAAATAATCGGGGCCATGGGATATATGGGGTTTACTACCATGCTTCCCATTTTTTGGACCGAACAATCATATGCGCATGCTATCCCAAGTAGCCAAGTCTGATGAACATTCATCTAGATGTTGAAGAAATATTACAGAGACACATGTGGTATTTTTCATTTCTTACCAAAGTTTGATATATATTTTTTTCGCTTCTTCAACCGATATGAAAAATTGAATTGTCCTCATTTAAGGTGAATTTGTTGTGTATCCGAAGGTCCCACAACATGTAGACACTGCTTTCCTTTTTCTGTAGATACGTTTCATACGACAATTCTGCCAACTTAGGAAGCACATTTTGTAACAAAGGTTGCCTAACCGTACAATGCAGGATTGTGTTTCCCATGGTTCGGATGGAAACATTGATGCAATGTCCATATATATATGGAAAATTTTCACCACATCGCTAACAATCATTCGTATCATCACTTATCAAAGCAGAGACAGAAGCAGGAGAGTTGCATTTCACACATACAGGTTCAAAGGGGGTCGAGTACACATTGGCTACAACTAAAACACCTTCAACTTGGGAACACAAGCATAGGAATTAATACATTGAACAATATAATACACAACTGCACCCCCCCCCCTCCCCTTAAAAAAATAAAAATAAAATAAAACAAGCTGCAGAAATTTGTTGAAGGCTATTTGTATAAGCAAAGTGAGGATGATTTTGTGGGTGCATACGCAAAATAGTTGTAGATCTAGCTAGTTTCTTCAGATCCTGTACTATATCTGCTCGCAACTTTGTTACAAACTTTGCCTGGGTTGTCTGAAATATCCTTTCTCTAACATCCATTTTCTTTGTTATATTTTTGAAGAGCATAAGTGGAATCTTCCCTTTATGCAATTGTTTCTCCATTGACGAAAACAAATTTGAATATGTATCGAACAATTGCAGCTGCAACATAGAACAATGTAATATTTGTGTAACTTACCCAAGATACATGCACATGTGAAAGCAAAGGAAAAAACTGAATATGAAAAGTGGTACCATTGCCTTGCATTGTCTGACTTTCCATCCTTTATATGGAGAATGTGTTGCGAGCCAAGTTTTCTCGCCAGTGTGATAGTTGCGCCAATTGTTCCGATTGGGTAAATATCAGTTCTCTTTGCAAGATGGCTGATAGTCGAGTCCGAGACAAAACGATATTCTGAACAAACAACGAAAATATTTTCCACAATACTTGTTTCGTTGAGCGAAATAATTCGATCACAATCACCATGGTTATATACTGTTTTGGGAAATATATTAAAATTTGTAATGGATATCCCATTACCCGGCAATATATTTTCTTCATGTTTCTGGACAAGTTGTGGAGGAATAGTCAGTGTCATTGTCATCATGGCCTCCTTGTCTGTCATGTCAGCACACATAATGGATCTAGTTTTGTTTGCATTGTCCAAGTAGGTGCTATAGATGACCATTATGTCCTCGATGAACACTTTTCCATTTCGGCGGTTGTTCAAGCCCTCTATTGATAGTACTTGGGATGTTAGAACTCTAGACCTGGTGACAATTTTTGAATAGGAAAACTAAATTGAATAGTAGTGTGCATTTTTTTTTTTTTTTTTTTTTTTTTTTTTTTTTTCACCGGCTTAAATTTATAAGTACACGTATAGCTTTGATGAACTATGGAGCTAGAGTTTTGCAACCACACCTCTTAGTCTGCAGAACATGCGACACGTTCGGCGTCTCACTTGTACTTGTTGATACTTCTTGCGAACTGCAAACCATGTATTGTAGATGACATCAACATATTCACCATGCCATAGATGAATATATAGCCGAGGATATTTGTTTGATAAACATAGTAAGAGCAGAGCGTATGCATCTTTACCTTTGGCCTTGCCGGTCTGCTGATGTCTGGGATGACTAACTGCTCATGCCTATGTCACTAGTCCAACTTTTTCTGATGCAAGCATGTGTAGATGAACATCAGGACTAAACAAGAATATGCATTGTATATTGTCCATCAGAACGACTAAATAACCGTAAAATTGTATGCATCTAATTTTTTTAATTGCAAAAATGTTTAATAGTAAATAGGGCGTGAAGGCAGGTCACCACGGCCAATATGTATATCGCGGACCCCCAGAATCTAGAGGAGAAATATTGAACTTTCCAGCCCGTCACCCGCAATCGACGAAGTGGGTAACTATGGAATAAGGTAGAAGCGCGACCATAGACGTGAAACCGTTAGTTTGCCAATCGGCGCACCAAGGCATTTTCAGAAAGAACACTAAGCAGATGAATTAGAAAACAAAAGGGATAATAGAAAATGGAAAAAGTAGAAATAGGGAGGGCAGAAAGGCCCATTGTTGCCAAGCCATCGTTTTCAAGTCTAATATTATATGCCCCCACCTGGTTTGTATATTTAATTTACCAGCAAAATTGGTATACCTTTTAGAATATTGTACCACAGAACCCTTTGTTGTTGCACAAAACAATTCATCTTCCTGTCCAACCAACCTGTTTTTTCCAAGGTAGCAACGTCGAATATGTAATGGACATGAATGAAAGTTAGTATGAAGACAAACATCTAAAAGAAAGAGAAACATGTCTATTTACCTGCCAAAAAGTCCATCGTCCTCTCCAACCATTCTGTTTCTTTAAATGCAACAATGCAGCGAAAACACAACGGACATGAAGTAGGTTAGTATGCAGGAAGGCATGTAATGAAGATAACTTATAATGAAGACATACATGTAAAAGAAATAGAAAGAGGGCTATTTACCCGCAAAAGTACCCACCATCATCTCCAACCATTATGTTTGTTTAAATGTAGCAATGCAACAAAAACACAATGGACATGAAGCAGGTTAGTATGCAAGAAGACATGTAATGAAGATACGTTACCATGTAGGAAGGCACGCAACATGTACATATAATAAACTAGGTGAACACATATACAGACAATAAATGAAATAAAAAACAACGCAATATGAAATAACAGTATAAGCATGCACCTTTCTATATCCTCTTCAACTGATGTAGTCAAGACTATGTCGTTTTCTCTAGCTATTTTGTTTGTTTGAATGTGGGAATGCACAAAATATAATGAACATGAATGGAAGCTGGTATGCACCGGAGAACAAGCAATATGTACATACAATAAAGGAGACTCAATGAACAGTCTAAAAGATAGGCAAAAACATGAACCCTTTCATTTCTCCATCCATAACTGTAAATGTGTAATTTTTTTTCCCTGCCCAAAATATATTACAAGCCACAAAATATCACGAAATTGCATGGTTGTAGCTAAACGATTTTTGGTTTTCCATGGAAAACTATCTAGATATGCTTCCACCAATGGAAATACATGTTATTTATCCTCTACACAGACTGTTGTGCCCACGATACAAGATTTTGGTTTTTCATGGAAAACTACCCAGACATGCTTCCAGACATCAAAATATAATCTTGCAGAATCTTTGTTGTACATATCATATCTCAAGCACAACACAAATTGTATCGTGCGCACACCAATTTGTGTAGAGGAAAAAGAACATGTAATGTCATATGGGCACATATGACCATACATGGTTTATAAATGTATCCTACATATGCTTTATTCTAACAAAAAACAATGGATATTGCAATTTCACATGTAATTCTCAAACAATTTTGCATGCAACTATTTTCTTTCATGCCAGCACTGAAGCACCAGCAAAATCTCACAACAGAATAGATATTGACCTCAGTAGACAATGAAAATAACACAACTCCATGTCGACTTGTCAGTGCAGGGGCTCAACACCGTAAAGCGCCCCAAAAACAACAATAATCCAAAAAAATAAAAAATAAACAACTCCAACCACCGACGCTGGACCCCAACCCTACAAGGCCAAATCAAACAAAAGAAAATAGCAAGCACCAAACCAATGAGAAAGCACGAACAGGTCGAACTGCACCCCCAGGGGCCCAAAGCGTAAACTCGAGCCAACCAAACACAACCAAAAACCCAAAAACCAACAGACCAACAAGAATCACCAAACCAATAAACAACATATCTATCTCCAACGATTACGAAACTGCAACCGAAGCACAGAAGGAACCAGAAACATACAATGACCATGCCACTACAAATAAGAAAACATTATTACCTGCAAACTGCAAACACTGAACAACAAACAAGGAATACAAAATGAAACTATGGCATGGAAACTTACTCTGAAATGATGAAATGCAGAAGCGCAGGTTGAATCGCGAATGAAACAATAACAATCAACAACCGACGAACCAACGAAGAAGAAGCACTCACTGAACCAGTAAAAAATGTATGTAGCTTCAACGATGATGAAATTTCATTGCAAAGGTAGAAGAAGGATGAAACATACAATGCCTATTCAACTGGCGGTGGACAAAAACACTGTACAAAATCACTGCAACATTGTATGAAAATTTCGAGGAAAAATGTACTTCGAGAAGCGTATTTAGATAAACATTTAAGGTTGTTAGGTTGTCTAAGGACCTCGCAGTATGCAAACATTGAAGTTTTCATGCCTGTTGGAGGACCTCGCATCATGTAAACATTTAAGCTGTCAGGCCTATTGAAGCATCTCAAAAAAAGTGTCAATACATTTCAATACAAATACATGCGGGAAGGACGTTATAAACTTTGGAATTCTCAATCACTATAAATCTTGGATATCAAAACATTTCAATATGATTAGTACAAATAAAAACTTAGGGATATATTCAGCTAGCAGAAAATGCTAATACAGACATTCGAACTAATGCTAGCATTAATCCACCTTCAAGCAATACATAGGAACAATATATTATTCAAAAGGATTGTATACGATAAAAAGTTTGGATACGTTTCCATATAAAACATTGGGAATAGCGAAGCCGACAATAAGACCTCCAATCTCTTATCCAATCAGATTAGTACATATATGGTACTTTTTATTATATAAAAATATATGTTTTTAATTCCCTAAATCCAACAATAGGTATTATGCGAATATTTCTGGTCAAAGGACAAACTAATATGTAGTCAACGAATTATTGATCGCTATAGTTCCTCTATGCCTATGGCAGGGACTAATAAGTGATTGATACGTTGAATGTGATTTTCTTTAGAGTTGGTAGAGGCTAGTTCAATGAAACCCTTCTCTAAGGGTATATATTCCATCTATTTTTCTTTAATTTAATTTAATATATTTATTTACAACATTGAAATTTATAATTAATTTTTTTTAGAAGAGTAAACTCTTTAAATAAAAAAAAAGTTGTAAAAGTTGCATAGCGGCGATGTTACTATCCCACCTCTTTCAATGATATAAGATGAGGAGGGGGAGAAAAGAAGAATTGCAAAATTCAAATGGAAATTTTAATATGAAGTGTAAATAGTTGGCAATGAGATGGAGTTGGATTGCAAAAAAACAAAGAAGACATTGAATTTATAAGAAAATAATGTAGGTAAATGTTGTATGATTGTAGTTAAATCAAGAGAATTTATATGTCACAAGCCTTTTTTGAGTGGTTTGTATTTTTTTTAACATTATTTAAGCATTTTTGAGACATAGAGACTAAATTTCAATGATAAGTTTGTTGACATCAGAGACACTATGCCATTGGTAGTTGAAATGCTTCAAATAGACATAAGCTCATTCAAAACATATTCTATAAATGAAAATGAAGATAGCAATACCATGAATGCAATATGTGTTTGAAGAATTTTCTATGATTAACTAATTACATAAGTAAAATGTCTTTTGTTTAACTTGATTATCTTGTATGAAGAAAACAATTTTTCATGATCTGTTTTCTTATTATATGGAGTCTTTGAGGAGTTCAAATGTTGAATTGTTCTTGTCAAATAAAGGTTGGTTCTATTGTCCTTTCGGATTGCATTTATGTATGTCATGGGTTCTTTCATTCGTCTTTTCCAGATCAAGAATTTCACTCGTTAATCAACTACTTGTATGGCTTCATTGGAAGCATGATTTTACCTAATCTAGAGGAAGTAGTTTATTAGAGTAGGAGTGTACATAAATAAGCTCAGTATCTAAGCATTTATTTTTCAGTTTTCAATAAATAAGTAGAGTTACTCCTAGTATATCAGGATATGGCAGAAAGTAAATATCAGATCTTGAAGGTCTGCAAAGAATTGGTTGCACAGGCCAGATAACTCCACAACCCAACAACTAAGGCATTGGAACTTCTTGTTCTTGGCAGCTCATAGGGAGAATATCATCCCATGTGGAGCCAAATGTTATCACATATAGTTTTCAAGGGAATTAGTCATCCAGGTCCTTTGTTGCACAGGAAACGTCTAAGCGCAGGACTCTAAAGTAGTCCATTTCAGGCTTGAAATACAAGCAATGAGTGGATTTATTTTTGAAACGACGGAGATCCCAGGAGCAGTTCAAATCAACGACTCGCATGTATTCAACATGTCAAAGTTGCACGAGGTCTAGCACCAGACAGAATCCCCAGATTTAAAGATCAGGTGTCGCGCGTCCTTCTCCATCGAAGGATCATGATTTACTTCGGGAATTCGGGCTTTGGGAGTTTCATCTTCTCTCCTCTTGATTTCATCCGAAGTGTTTTCCCCCGAAGTCCACCGATCGTTGCCGCGTGTCCATCTAAATCTAATGATGGTAGTTTGCTTCGGGAGTTTCGGGAGTTCCCCTCTCGATTTCCTCTGGAGTACTTTCCCTCAGAGTTGTAGATCAAGCACCACACATCCTCCGGAACGGACAATCAATATTTACTTTGGGAGTTTTGGCTTCGAGACGTTTAGCTTCCCCGCTCCTGTTTTCCTCCGAAGTAGTTTCTCCCGGAGTCTATAGATCCCTGCCACGTTTTCTCCTCATATCGATGACCACGGTTCATTTCCAAGCTTCAACATTCATTTCAGGCCGCCATGTAACTCTGGGCCCATATTACTCCAGGAGTTATACAATATCTACATGCATCCCCCCCCCCTCAAGCTCCAAAGCGTCGAAGAAAATTGGCACCCATCAGTTCAAACGCATAGCACTCACTCGTCAGGGACGCATGGAATCCATCTAGCATTGACACATGGCACTCATTTCAAGCATTTTTGGACATGTCTTCAGCCTATTTTCGAGTGACACATGTCACCCCTCCATCCACGACATGTCATCATAACGATGTCAGGCCGCCACGTCAGCTGCGAGAGATCATCCTTCGGGAAGTGTTCTTGTTCAAGCGCCAAGATTAGTGCCATATCCATGCACGGTTTTAATGGATCCTAGAATTGTTGGGTGGATAAACTTTAGCGGGGGTGCTAAATTGGCAAGGATGCCTAGGTCGCGGAACACAACTAGATCAATGACCACGATTCATTGCGGGGACACAACTTGCTCGAGTATTAAAATCCTTGAGCGGTCTCGCAATCGAAACCATGGTATAGTAAAATAGCTACATGGCGGAAGGTGGTGAATTGCGGGCTCAAAAGCGGTGTGGGTCCAAACCGCCTTCAACGACCCTGCATCCACTTTCTTATAAAACGACAAATTTGAGAGCATCACGTGGCCACCCCTTAGGCATTAAGCATCGTTGTTATCCCGAGAAAAAAAGTAGTTAATGAAAAAGGAGTGGTGGTCGAAACCTCGACTCACTCCATAAATAGAAGGCATGGAGAGTCTGGTCATGGAGATAGAACTATCAGTCCGAGGTACCTCTATGGACGGTTTTTCCTACAGGCCCATGCTGATTTGAACTCGCCTCTGACAAAAGAATACACACGCAGACTGACAGAGGGATGCACAGACGTAAATCCTTGAATGGGATGGCCAAATCACACTCTTGGTAGTTGTGGACTGATCTGAGTATAAATATATCAGTTCAAGATTTTGTTAAGGTCATTAACTGGTTGAGCAAAGCTCCCTATTTTGTAATATTTGATAACAGAGTTGTTCTCTGGTTTTGTATGAGACTTGAGACTTTTGCATTAATAGAAGTCAACTTATCTCATCTCTTTGTTTAAACTGTGCTGAAACACTCGTGCATGGAGGATCCAGATGAGGGTTGTGGTTGTGTTGTAATGTAGGTTTGATTATAATGTTGTTGTAACATGTTCCAGTACTTTCCCTTTGTTATCTTCTTTCCCCTTATGTTGAAATGCTCATGCATGGAGGATCCAGGTGAGTTGTTGTAGTCACATGGTAATGGAGGCTTGATTATTATGTTTGTGTGACATATTTCAGTGTCTGAAACTTGAGTTCAAGAGTGCTCTTGTGCTTGATTTTTTCTTCACCAAGCTGCTTGAAGGCCGGATGTTCATGGAAAACTTTTCCACCTTTCTCACTAAGTCTTCCTTATTCTCACCTTTAAACTTAAACCACTGACTAAATTTAATGAGGACCTCATTTCCCTATGCATTGCTTGTCCAGTTTCTATGTTAAAACATTCTCGTACTGAGCTTTGTCCACTTGACCTCCATTCATAAACCTACCTCCACAAACATTTTTTATGGGTACTTGGCTTATCCTCTTGCAGTCGGAGGCTGACTCTCAGTGCTAACACAATGCACAACAAATATGAAGGTGCATTCACCAACAACCTCTCCAAGTGGGCCCTTCCTAAAGAGGAGTGGTTTATCCCTTCTTTATAGCTTGAATTAACTCAAAAGAATGATAGCATTTTTATTTCATCAAAAAGATTCAAAATTACAACCTCTAATCTATAACTCTTTCAATCATATCTATAAGAAAACTCAAACCTATCACTTTCTACCTTAATAGTGCTATAGATGAGCCTTGGATCTCTACGAAGAAAATCTAGGCTCTGAAATGGTAGTATTACCCCAAAATTTGCTAGTTCCTCCTTCATTAAGTAAGGTAGTTCATTGAGAAATGGGATCCTAGGGTGCATGATCTCTTTTTCGTGTAAGAATAGAGATTTTCTTGGAGGATCTATGCCAACATTATTTCTTTTGATATATTGGATTAAATGGTTATTGTGGAGTGCATGGTTTTCTCCCTCCTTCTCAGGTTGGGGCAAGAGACCTGCTAGAGAACTCATAGTGCCAATATTCTCATCACTCCATTGCTTTCAATGGGTTGTCATAGAGTGCACAACCACCTCCCTTCTTCCTCAAATTGTAACATTGTGTAGCATGTCTCTATAGCCCCAACTGCTACTTTTCTTAGGTTACTAGGTCCAATCAATTTATGCCCTAATTATTTGTTAGTGAAAGTTTCCTTCTCCATCGCATTGATGAGTGAGTATTGGCTTGTCCTTATCCTAATTATAACTGGGACAGATGTCAAAGGCAAAGATCAAAGATAAAAAAAAAAGTGATTTTTCCATAGCCATAGGGGTTAACTGTAGAGAATAAATCACCATCAAGCATAAGACAAACCCATACTCATTAGCAATAGGAAAACTCAATCATTTTCTCATATCAACTCATAAAATGCAACCAAAGTAAACTATTGTTAAACTATTAATCAACACATTGTCATGGCCTACAAAATTGGTCATTTTAACAAGTACTAGTCCAAATAATGGACAAAACATCAATGTTCTAGGGGTCATTAGTTATACAATATAGATAATGATGGGTTAATTCAGGAGCCCATTAGTGACATCACCCTCATACACTACATAGGTAGCTCTATTAGCAGGTGATCATCATCTTGGTGCATGCACCTTTATGTCTACTTGTAGGTTGCGATAATTCCTATATTTTTTTTCAATTATGTGGAAATCACGGGCTTTGTATTTATATATTCAAATCAATAATTCCTTGAGTATATTGCACACCCATCGATCCCACCATTAGTCTAGTAAGCATTGACAATTCCTCTTTTTTTCAATTTCCATCTTATCAAAATTTCGTATCCATGTTGATGACAGCATGGTACACTCAATCTTTTAGCTCACCAATAATTTCCCCTTATCTTCTTTCTAAATTCCTCAATTTCCTCCTATCATTTCCCACAAGTGCTCAGTGGGTTTGGAAGATAGAATTTGTTAACATAAAGCTCAAAAAACAAGGATTCTATGTTAGAAAAAGTAGCCACATTATGGGGTAAAGATATTTTAGTGAGTTAGCTTAGTGTAATATTGTGAAATTTGAGAAAGGCGAGATCTGACAAAGTTACTATTGAAAGTTGTCGAATGTCCAATTAGCATTTTGTTTCTCCACCTGTTTAAGTATATATTGGTGTAGCGCCCATAAGTCTAACTATACATCCACTTTCCACCCTAGCCCTATTGTTGTGTTAGCTTTCAATGGAGAGCCGAACTTCAATGTTGGTATTGGTATTCATGATCATGAGATTTATTCACGTCGTCATTTTGTCGACGTTGAATCTTAGATGCTGACCTCTGAGATCCCTTGATTTTGATGGGCATGTCGACTTCAACAGTACCCGTCTCACTATAAACTATTTTTGGGAATCTACATACAAATCATCCAACAGTAGTGCTTTATCCAACACCAACATCATACATTGAAACATTGGTCAAGTCAATTTATAGATGCAGTTCCTTGTCCAATTTCACAATTGTTGCCAAAGGTCATGTTCATTCCCTTAACGAGGAAGCTCAAGAAGAAAACTAAATTGTCATAGAGATGGGGTCCCTCAAGGGGGTTATAGACGTGAGCCAAGGTTTGTATGTCAATGTCAATGGATGTGAGATATGGATTGACATGTTGCATGCCACACTCAAGGAAGGCTTTGTTCCAAAGTCATGGACAAACTATCTATATCTCATAGTTGGTGGAACACTCTCCAATGTTGGAATAAATGGCCAAGTTTTTTTCCATGGCCCCCAGATCAACAATGTCTATCAGCGTAAAGTCATCAGCGTAAAGTCATCATAGGTAACAAACCCAACTTCCTTAATAAATTAACACCCCCTATTTTCTTTTACCTTCTATTAATGTTGGATGTGTTGTGTAAGGAAAGGGCACATGTTGAATTGCTCAAAAGACCAAAATAGTGGGCTATTTCATGCATTTCTTGGTGGGTTAGGCCAGTTTAGCATCATCACCCAGAGTAAGATTTCTCTTGATCCCACACCAAAAAGGGTGAAAATTTAATTACTATATATTATTAATGTTGATATAAGATGAAAATTTAATTACTATATATTATTAACAAGTGTTGATATGTGGATTGTATAATAATTGTTTTTTTTAATGATTTCAAATTGATAAGAATTTATACATATTGATTGTATAGGTGAGATGGATCATAGTCCTAAGATTTAAAAGGATTATAATCAGATTTAAAAGGATTCACCAAAGATCAAGAATATCTAATATAGTGTCCCATTGACCTCACATTTGATTATGTGGAAGGATTTGTAATTGCGAACAACGCCACGCTAGAGAGGCTACTAAGCAATTGGAGGTCTTTTTCTTCTCGCCTTAGAATCCAATAAAGTGAAAAATCTGAACACAAAAAGCCATGTCTTGTACTCGTGGGAAATGACCATGAATTGAACAATATTGTTGAGGAGGTATCATTTAAAATAGAATATAATGATATTATTTATTTAATTTCATTGATGATTTTTTTAATGGTTGGGTTTAAATTTATCCATTTATAAATATCATATATTTCTTTTCCATTTGAATATATTAATGTTTGTATTTTCTTGCACATATTTCAAATCTCAAATATATCTATCAAGAAATGACACTTGCATAGTAGTCATGCTTTTGACTAGTTGTTAGGTATTTTTTATAATGTCTTTGCGTGTAGTAACAAATCCAAACGGATCGTTAGCACTTCATTGTCTCGTTATTTTCCATGCAGAATATTTTAAGATATAGAACAACTTTTTACACTTTGCGTGTCCATCTTTGACTACTTGGGAGATTCCAATGATGTTTCACGTTGTCACTTAGGTTTTACAAAGTAGATATAATATTTAAAAAATAAAATTATAATTTTGCATCTTTTAAAAGATTATTATATAAAAAAAATTAAAATTGGAAATGAAAGATTATTTTATTTTATAAAAAATTAAAATTTGAAGGTGAGTTTTGGATATGGTATGAATTTTATGGTTTATTGTTCTATTAAAGTATCAACTCATGTATTTTTACCTTCATTGTTAGCCTAGTTGGCTCTTGCTAGTTGTGGCCATTCCCAAAAAGGCATTGGGATATTTGTGAATGCCATAGTTGTTGTGGAAAATAATAATATTTTAGACGATCGTTCTTCACAGTTTCACTAAAAGATTTTACCAAAGTTATACCATGAGGTGAGTTCAATTTTGATTTAGATATCATTATTGGCATTTTAATGGATTAGTGATTATATATGCAAAAAACATGGTTAGGTATTTTGTAGAGTGTTTACCACTAGAAGGTTTGATTCATAGTTAGGTTAGGTAACCTTATGAGTCACATGGTTGGTGTTGCTTACAAACTAGAAGACTCACCAAGCCCTTTTTCCTTTTTTAATTTGTCGAGAAGTTCCATGTCACGAAGATTTTGCATCGTGGTCCATGGATTTGCTAGGATACCCTAGCCATGTTCTCTCTATGGTCAAAGGGTTTTTCAGTAGATCAAGTTGTTCAATTGTCCTACTCACTCAAGGTTAGTTCCTACATGGACTTCCCATGCAACTATGGTTTGTTTTGGAACACATTGTAATCCCGGTAGGGGAATTCATTTGTCATGATCCAAACATATTCTTTAACCCTAGGCCCCAACTTAGAGTTTGCTTCAAAATAAATTTGTCAAAAGACATAAAGAAGTTTATCTAGGTCAAGGTGGGTGATAATATGCACTTCCATGCTATGTGGTATATCAACCTCCCTAACACTTGTTTTTGTTTCCAAATCCTAGATCATTGTATTTGGGATTTCCCCTTTAGGACCCTAGTAGAACCCCATTAGACCTCATCCATGCAAGCTCCACAAGCCTTCTTTTGGTACTCAATGCAATGCTACAATGGAAGGATGGGTGTTATCACTAGAAAATGGCTCACTACAACTATGGACAATAGATAAAGAAGAAGGTAACACAAACACAACATACCACCAATATTCATGGTGTTAGAATATAAGTGGATGTGCTTGTTTTACCATTGACAATACCCTTGTCACCCAACCATAGGCCGAAGCCACCTTCCGAGCACCTTAACATTGACAGAGAATCACTTCGAAAGCAAACCCTAGGCTAGATAGCCAAACAAAGGGTAGCACACATTTCCCCAAGGATAGCGCATCAACAAGAGCTGATCAGATAGTCCAAACCCTAGCCAAGAGATATTCCAAGCGTAACTGCTAGCTGCAGCAGCTGCAACGACATCTCTCCTCCAAACTTGCGTAGAAACTGGGCAACTGTAGTGCGCACAAGTGTTGCTCTGCAATTCTAAGACTGCCTGCCAGAATGAGAACTGGCCTCCTGTATTTATACTAATTCTGGCTAACTGCCTGGGCCGACTTCTCATTCTAGGTATTTGTTTGTTCAGTATATATTATTATTTCTGGCCGACTTCTTCTCTTGGAGGCTAATAACCTAATATAAATTATCTTCTTGAGTCGACAAGTCTTCTAGGTTTATTAGCCAACTCATTAGGGTTTCTTCTTACTTCCCGGAGTATTCTATACTCGTCAGGTTTACATGTGGAGGTAAATACCTCCCGCAGTTACCATAATATCAACACTCCCTCCTAGCTAGCGAGGTATTACAGGTAATGGTCTTTGAGCAAAAAAACATACCATTTACCTGGTAGCATCAACATAATCGTCTAGACTATCTCATGACTAGATCATGAGCATCATCATCACCATCAGTGTCATCAACTGCATCATCTCTCGAAACGATACTCTATCTGAGTAATAAGACATGATGCTCACTCCACAGAGTGATACAAGAGCCATTCTTCTAATCTAGAAGAGTAAATTCTCTGAACCATTTTCTGTCTGGGAAATCTTTGTCCTTTGATTATCCATCTAATTGATAATCATTTCCAATATTGTTGATAGTCTTCAAGGCAATCGAAACAAAATAGAACACAACTGTGTCTATCCATAGTAGTACATAACTACAATCCAGTGGTACACTACCACACCAAGTAACACACAAGTACTTGATCAACAACGTTTAGTCACGAACAGTGGAACACATCCACCACAGTAGTATACATCTATTGTCATATAATATTCATAACAATCATCTGATATCAACTTGCACAGAAACAATGTTATGATATACACTGAATCATCTGTGCCAATCTTTCACTCACATCTATGAGATCTGAAA
>JZKD02S1798930.1:39090-60713 GCA_000966675.3 Picea glauca
TTCTATGTTTGTTTGCAACTTTGGAAAGTTATCTTTCACACCTATTCCAAAGCCCTACAACTAATCTAATGTAGGTTTTCTACCAGAAAGTATAAAAAATGTCTAATCAATTTTTATAAGCGCTTTATTTTATGGTTGTTGTTACTCAAGAGGAAAATGGCGTGAACAATATGGTGTTTGGACCGACTCGAAAATTATGCAAAGAGATGAAGATGCAATATTTTCATTTCGATGAAAGCTATGCTACGAGAAGGAGAAAACATTTATCATTCCCATATGCATGATGTCCCAAAATTTATTAAACTCATCAATATAAAGATTCTCAAAAAATGAGAAAAAGGTACTGTATACCAATGCAGGATTCATGGCCCCCCTCAGCCATGAGGGGGAAAGTTTTTTGAAATTTAAGACCAAAAAATGCCAAGAATCATGCAATTTTGCTACTTCAAATGCAAGGATGCTACCAATCTAATATAAAGCAAGAAATTAAATCTTTTTGTTTCAAAAACTTCACTAAAAGCAATAATGAACTTTGTTAAAACAAAGAAACCCAAACTAAAAGTTTTCTTTTAAAGCGAACTATTCAGAAGAAATATGATATTTCCCTAAACAATTCTAAAGAAAACATATTCTTTGTAATTGAAAGACACTCAAAGCAAGATACTAATCCTTCAAAACCAAACAAATCCAAGATGGATAAAAGCAACTCAAAGAATGTCAAGAATATTGTAAACAGATCAATATAGGCTCCAAAAGTTCAATCCAACTGATCAAAGAAAAACTGGGCATCAAAGGACACAAAAAGACTTAAAAAAAAAAAATTGCAAGTGGGTTCGCAGGCTGGCAGTGTATTATAGTGCAAGAATCATGGGTTCTCGCAGGCCGGACATAGGTTGACTGCGAGGGGTTCGCACTGGACTGAACACCAGGGTGCAAACTCAGGTGATTCTCGCAGGCTACTAAAGAGTGGAGTGCAAGAAGGTCTGTAAATAAGAAAAATTTGGAAAAAGGACAAAATTTTTGAGGGAACTTTCATATCCAGAGAGTCTGGATGGATCTCCCACAGAATCAGAGACCAGAAAACAAGAAATCAAAGCAAGGGAAACTAGACTAAATAGGAAACAATTTGTTCCCCAGTGGAGTCACCAATTTTGTTATCAGATAAATTGGTAGGACGGACACTAACTGATCTCCCTAGATCCACCTAGATCTAGAACAAAACACACAAGAACATGACACATTCCTTAAGTTTTAAATATTGAATTCACTAACTAAAGAAGGATAGGTGACGTACCATTTAAACGTCGCTTCCTCTCGCTATATCCATCCTAGCTTTGTTCCAATGCTCATACAATGATGAAACTGCAAAAGAACGCAACCAACCAAAGTGATAGTAATAGCATGAACTCAATATAAACCTATGTATGTGATCAAGGAATCATACAATAAAACACAACAAGCTTTATAGGAAAGAATCATATCACTGTATCATATTAAATGTGAAAGAGAGATTACAACCATGTCCTTGATGTTGTAAGGTCCCTTCCAACTGTCCTTTGTTCCCCACACACTTCTTTCTCCAAGGATTCTAAAAGCATAGATATGATAATATTCACAATCTATCTTGACAAAGGCAAAACTCAAAGACACTCCAACCAAGCCAATAATTCCAAGCCAAATCCAAAATCTCCAAAAGCTAACTTTCTCCATGAGAGCTCCTCTCCTTTTATAAGATTAAGAAGATAAGGTGAGGAGGTTAGGATGATCTCACTAAATCATGAAAGAAAGTAATATCCAAACCATTCATATGCCACATCACCATGGAAGTTTATCCTTCTAGAAGATTTGAGAAAACACTCGTTTTTCCCACGTGTAAGCATTCTCGCACCCTGCCTATAGAGCAGCATGTGAACAGTTCGCACCCTAAGTGTGGGCAACATGCGAGAATCAAGAATTCTCGCACCCTAATACATAGGCAGCCTGCGAACTTCCTTTTTAATAAGGTTTTTTACAAAGGAAAATGCAGCTTCTTTTCTCAGAAAAAGTTCTTCTCTCTTCTTTCTTCAAGAACTCAGGCCACTGACCCTTCTAAAGGCAACAGATAGGTTTACATCATTAACGGTCATAGGGATGACGAAAATAATGTGTAACAAGGTTAACCAAATATAGTAAGTTGTAAGCAATATATCTTATTATATTTTGATTTATAATTTTTTATAGAGTTATAATGGAAAGTGATTTAAATATTATTCAGTTAAATGTATGTAGGATATATATTATTTTACTTTTTTTTTTTTAATAAAAAAAAAGTCTTATATTAGTATAATATACAAGTTCTTGTACATATCCAACTTCTGAAAAGAGAGCTTCCAAATCCTCCAAAACATAACTTATTAGAAATCTGTTACAATAACTATAAGGAGTCAAAAGATATTCCATCCTTACATAGATAACCTTCTCTATATTTCAGTGCCAATTACAAAAAAACCAAAACAGAAAATTTGATCTTCTTTGTAACTAAAATATTTTTCATATGAGCATTTTTTCAAACAGTTATGAACCTTCTTCATTGGCCACTGCAAAATATAAGTCATCCTAAGTAATCTTCATCTAGGACTAGAGCTTCTTTGGATAGTTGGTCTGCTTCTTTGTTGAAGGCTCTGTATATGTGTTGTGCATTAAGCTGCAGAAAATTTCTGCCCAAAACTCAGATTTTCACCATCCAAGTATGTAGAGAGGCCACCTGAAGATTATTAACATTTTTAAACCAGTCAATAATTACATTTGATTCACCCATCAACTGTAATCTTGTGATCTTTTTAAAACAAACAAAAAATAAAATACACCATAAAGCAAGTAGTTCTCCCTTAGTGTTGGTCCCTTTGCCACAATTCATCTTAATTCTGAAAGTGTCTTCCATAGGACATTTTAAAACAGCTCCAACCCCGCATTTGTATCCCATATCTTGAGAAGCACCATAAAAAAATCCCACTTCCATATTCCAATCTAGTAAAGGAGGCCTATCTACCCTGCATACCTTGGATGAAGTTGATATTTTGGTTTCACCCATATCCTGAAAGATCTTTTTGCAGACTCTACTCATATTTGGCAGGATGTCCTCAAATATGGTCATGTTTCTATGCTTCCATACCTCCCAACATATGAAGCATGCGAGTTATTTCCAACTTTCTTCCTTTCTAATCCATATTTGTAAGCATCCATCAATCTGATCACCCTCCCAACATGCTGAAAATATTAAGACCTTTTTAATATTAGCCCAAACTTTAATAGTAAAACTGCATTTCACAAAAAGATGAAGAATGTTTTCTTTAGCGTCCCCACAAAGAACGCATCTGCTAGGCCCAATGAAGCCTCCTCTATTGATCAAATTCTCCTAGGTAAGTATTCTCTATTTGAGCATAAGCCAGGTAAGTATTCTTTGTTCGAGCATAAGCTAGAAAAAAGTTTTACTTTAAGTGGGAACTACCATCTCCAAAGATTTGTAAACCAGAACTTTTTTTCCCCAATCACATTCTCCAATAGTTGTACTTCATATGCTTTTTTTGCACTAACCTATCCAACCTTTTTGTCCCAAGACCAGATTAGTATATCTTTTTCATTATTCAGTTCAAAACCCGAACCTATAAGGTCCTTTATAAAAAAGTTCCATTCCTCTTTTAGTGCCCCATCTAGTCCCAACATCTCAACCTTCGTCCATCTAGTGTGGCTTATATTCTCCATGTTGCCTGTCCCTGCTTGTGCGAGAAAATTTATACCTTTTTCCTTCAAAATAGAAATAAGAGACCCAGAGAGATTATAATAAGTATGAGATCCAATCAATGGGTCTACTCCAATTCTAATATCTTCCCCCTTACTTGGTTTCCACACCAGCCAATTCGAAATGATATCATAAGAAGAGGTTAGAGCTCGCCAAATATTTGATGCACCATTCCATTTTTTCTTACCTTCTTTGAACCACTCAGCAACAAATTTCTTCTTAAGGTATTTTTTAATGATTACTTCATGCCACAGTCCAGGTGTCATAAGGCACCTCCATAAGTTTTTTGCCGCTAAATCTTTTCCAGAGTAAATATTTTTGATACCCCATCCACCATCTTTTTTAGGCATTGCTATATTTTTCCAGTTAATCAGATGCAAACCTTCTTTTAGTTTTTTGTCGGACCATAAAAAACTGAACATTCTCTTTCTGATAGTGTTAAGAGTGCTTTTAGGAAATTTTTCTACAAAAATCCAATACACAAGAATGTTTTCAAGTACCTCTTTTACAAGAGTCAAGATTCCCCCTAGTGATAGCCATTTGTGGCTCCAAATGAATATTCTTTTTTCAAATTTCTTTTCCAGCCAAATCCAGTCAGCCTTAGTATAACAATTATGCTTTAAAAATCATCCAAGGTACTTAAATCCTACTTCTACTAGTTTTACCTCATAAGCAAAAATCCCTTTCAACATTGCCAGTTCCTCAGCTTTCCATCTTGCTTCAATAAAATAAGCTTTTTGTGGGCTAAAATCCATCCCAGTCGCCTTGCAGAACAAATCCATCACTTCCTTGAAGGCTTCCCATTCCTCAAAGTTACCACTTCCAAATAGAATAGCATCATCCACAAACATCAGGTGGGTAATGTTTAAGACTCTAGCCACATCTATCCCTTTAATGTTCTTTTTCATTACTTGTTTTTGGACAGCTCTGCTAAGCCCTTCAATCACCACCAAGAAAAGTTAAGGGGATAAGGTTCACCCTTGCCTTAACCCCCTATAACTTTTAAATAAACTGGTGGGTCTACCATTTATCAACATAGTGAAATTTTCATATTTCACACATCCTAAAATCCATTCCGTGGCTTCAAGGCTTAAACTCACCTGGAGAAAAACAAGTCTTAGAAACCCCCAGTCCACACGATCATAGGCCTTAATCAGGTCTAGTTTTAGAACCAATGTTTTAGCATTCTTTACTTTGATACTATGTAAGAATTTCTGAACAATACCAATAACATCTATAATTTTTCTTCCTTCAAGGAAGCCAAATGATTCCTTTGAGATGCCTAAAGACATACTAGCTTTAATTCTAGGAGAAATAATCTTAGAAATAATCTTATAGACCAAATTGCATAAGGAAATAGGTCTATACCCCCCAAAAGAGTCTGGTTTCTCACTCTTAGGTATGAGAGAAAGAAAGGCCGCGTTTAGTGCACCACTAACCCTACCTAAATTCTTGTTCTCTTCAACCATGTCCAAAATGTCATTGCCCACCAGATCAAAAAATGCCAGGAAGAATTCTACAGTCCATCCATTCGGACTAGGGATTTTTGAGGCACTAAACCCTTTAAGTGTTGACTTAATTTTTGCCAAGGAGACAAGATCGACCACTTTTTGACCTTCTTCCTCAGAAAACATTATGGGATAATTCCTTAAGGCAGCTAGTTGATTAGTAATGAGAATATTTTCTTGTGCCTTAAAAGT
This sequence comes from Picea glauca, assembly GCA_000966675.3. NCBI lineage: Eukaryota > Viridiplantae > Streptophyta > Pinopsida > Pinales > Pinaceae > Picea > Picea glauca. The sequence goes on from JZKD02S1798930.1 coordinate 44,569, forward strand.
GTTTTGAAAGAAACCAATAGCTTCCTTGTGTAGATCATGAATCCTATTTATCACAGTACCATCTTCTGTTGTGATATCAAAAATTGAATTAATAATTTTTCTGGAGTTGGTATATGCGTGAAAAAACTTTGTATTTATATCTCCAGAGGCCATCCAATTTATCTGGCTCTTCCACCTCCATGTCTCTTCTTCCAGTCTTAGAAGTGACAATTTCCTTTGTTCTTTTTCTAGTTCCAGCGCCCTGTCTACCTCCTCCTCAAAACCCTATGGGTGATTTTTATACAAAGTATCAAGATCCTTTTCAATCTTAACCAATTCTTCCTTTGCTGCCATTTTTTTCTTTTTTTCCCATTTTATAACCAAAATCTTTGGTACCTTTAACTTTTTTACCAGCGCATCCATAGGAGTTAAAATGTCATTTCCCCGTTCCAAATTGTTCTTACAAAATTTTCAAAATCTGGATCCTCAAGCCACACTGAATTAAATTTAAAAGGATAGTCAGTTTGTCCTAAATCGTTTTCCAAGTGTATAATAACCGGCATATGATCTGATATTTTAGTATTATAGACCCAAGATCTGTATCTTAGCCTTGACATCACTCGATCCTTAGAGATCAAAAACCTGTCCAATCTCTTTGCGATATAATTCTTTCCACTTCTTCCATTTTTCCATGTAGGAATCACTTTCAGAGCCTCAACATCCACCAATCTCTCGACTTGAACCATCTGATTAAAAAATATTTGTAAAGGGTAAGATCTAGCATGTTCTCCCCACACTTCTCTGCTTGATGTATGTTACACATCAAAATTACTCACTTCGATAGTGTCACAAATGTCATCATTACAAGTGTCGCAAGTGTTGCATTTTGCTCACAAGTGTCGCAAGTGTCAGGGAAGCATACTACCACGATTCCTATGTTGTGCCTATAAAGACACAAGGAGGACACTTGACACATGTCAAACATTTGATTTGGAAGAGGAGGAAAGGTTAACTGGGCTTATGAACCTCTTGCCATCTGAAAGGACCACAAAAACTGATTTTTTGGAGGAGAGTGCTCCCCTATACCTCTCTTGGAAGTGCTGGCGCCCCCTCTTACACTATCTGGGAGCGTTATAAAGTTCTGACAGCCCTTATGGGGGAGCGCTGGTGTGATTAAGGGTGCTGGGACCCCCCTAAAGCCTACTAGGGAGAGCTATAACACTCTGATGGCCCTTTTGAGGGAGCGCTACCTATTCTTGGCAGCAGTTGGTTTGTTGAGATGAACGGGGGAAGGATCCCTTCAATCCCCGAAGGTAGTTGGATTCGAGTCCCTAGTCAAGCCATGATCTAAGGGATGATCCCTAAATAAAGGAGAAAAATCCTCAACTTACCCCAAGGATATCTCAAGTGGTTGATCCTCTCCAAGGATATATAAGCAGGCTTTCTCATGGTGAAAGGAGGAATGGAAATGGAGAATTACACCAAACTTATGATCTCATAAGTGCCGCAGGAACAGAGATGGAGAATGATACAAAACTTATGATATCATAAGTGGTATGGGAATGACTGGAAGAAAGAAGCCTATGATCTCATAGGAAACACATGGTGAAGCTATTTTCATTCTGATCGTGAATCTTTTGAGCAAGGGTTAGACAAGGAGGACTTGACGAAACTGTCGCATTCCATCTATGGTTGTAAGTAATGTTTTGTCCTCATTAATATGATTTTCTTGGCCTTTTTCTTTCTAATTTGTGTTCAAACTCACATGAATTTTTCTCTAAGTAGATAGGTCTATTTCAGACTAATATTGATAGAGTAGGAAGGTGGTTATACTTTCGTTCGTCTACAAGGCTTATCAAGGAGCGAAAGATTGGAACTCAACTCAGACTGTGTAGGGACAAACGTCGATAGAAGGTACATATTTCCTCTTTCCTCCTCATGAATTAGTTCATGTAGACCTAAAAGGAAGTCAGTGACCATGATAATCACTTTCTGTCTTAAGAGTTAAGAGTCTATCTCTCAAGAGGAGATCTACCTGTCCGCAGGGAGATTTTCCTTCAATAGAAATTGGCGACTCCACTAGGGAGAGAATCGAAACTTTTAGGTTTTGTCTTTCCTCATAGACCTTGTCTTACCCTTTGATTGTTTTTAGACATTCTTCACCCCATATGTTTGATTTCATATGCTGATTGACTCTTTACCCCATCACATTCAACTTGACTGTCAAAATTTGACTGAAATTTTGGGGTTTTGGACATTTTTATGAGTTTTTTGAGCCTGGCGCCCCTATGCCCATGTCAGTAGAGTGCCAGATCTCCCTAAAGGTGTTGGAAAGATATTTATAATTCCCTTGTGTCCCTTACACCAAAGCGCCAGCCTCTTTTTGCTCAAAATCTTTTCAAAAATTGCATTTTTTGGAGGTCCAAACCCTGTTTTTCACTTGCTGAGCTTCTTTGTGACTCAATGATTCTTCCTTTGACCTTTGAAATGCTTCCTCCTGATAAGTAAACACCTTGTTCTTCATATTTTATGCCCTTATTCCTTATTTTTGAGTTTTTGCTGTTGAGAGCTTGAAATCAATCCACTGCTTCCTTCTCTCCCATCCGACTGAGCGGGAACTCTAGTGAAGGACATCAGAAGTATGTGAATCTTCTCATTTGGTTCTTCGAGGTCATCTTGTCCCATCTCTTTCTCCTTCCTTTTGAATTTTTTGTTTTTCTTTCTCTTGTTTGATCACAAAAAGGGTGTGTTGTTTGTGCGAAATTTGCTTATGCTTGTCTGAATCTCCTTGATCTGAAAGGGTAGTTGGCAGGAGGAGTTTTGAATTGAATTAATCATTCGCATAAAAATGAAAAAAGTACATCTTAGTGATTGGTTTGCATATTAGAAAAAATTTCTGAAATGTTTTAGCATTACATTGGATTGGATTTGAGAACAAAATTGATTGAGGGCATTCCTTATCAAGTGTTTGATAGTGAAAACGACTCTTTATCTTTCCCTTAAATAGGCGTTCATTGAAAATAAACGATTGCTTATCATCTTTTATGCATTTTTTGGGAATTGAGTCATCATTCCATCAGTTTCATTTTCATCCACCCTCTGAGTAAACAATAGCCACTAAAATCAATGCTTAACTAAAATTTATCAGACTTTTTACATCTTTGTTAGCAAACCTACATTAGTTGAAGGTGTAGGGATTTGGAATAGGCTGAAAGGATAAATTTCCAAAGCTATCAAACAAACTTAGTATCTTGTGGTAGGGAGAGTGAAATCCAATTGTCGTAATGGCTTGCTGGGATCCCCCTCTCACACAGGGGTTACACACAAGGTTGCATTTGGGTGAGTTACGGAGATTATTCCTCCGTGACCCAACCGTTTGTAGTGGTTGGATCGTATATTGGGGGTCACTGGAAGGTATACCCACGATTATGTGTGGGAGCCTTTCGGGTTGATTTTGGACTTGTTATCCTACCCATACGTTCCGAATGGACTGTCGACTGTACCCACCCAGGGGATGACTACGAGTTGGTGACCTTAGCAGCCACAATATTTAGGGTCTCACACAAGGTGATGGTGAAGGGAAGTCTCACTGTACCTGGAACAAACGTTGGTCAAACTCACTCGGTCTCCTTGGAGGGTAAATCTACAATTACTGCATGGAAGCTTGCACCAAGGTGTAAGTCTGTTAAGTAGGTTGCCAACATAACTGATCCACCCTCCCTATCCCCGCCCCTTCCTATTTTGATCTCGCGACATTGGATTTCATCACCAACTAGTGGTTTCATCGTAGGAAGGTTTGTTTGATTGATTGCTTCTCAAATTCATAGTGTGTGTTGCTTGTTTTACTTAGTGGACCTTAGGTCGAGTCAGTGTTAATGGCATCGAATCCTGAGAGTACCAATGGAGGAACCCCTTTATCTGGGGAACCTTATACCTTTCCTTCATTTGGAAAATTTGGTCCTCCATATATCGCCACACTTAGTCTTCCAGGACTCACCATCAGATTACCAGTTTGGTTGTTCCCCACTCCGGTGATCCCGAATCCTCCCAATGTTTTAGCTACACCTAATACTTTAGAGGTCAATACACTACCCACACATCAACCTCATGTCAAATTTTCGCCTTCTTCACCCATTAAGGATCCTTCCATTTCTCCTTATTCACCTAGTGAAATCCCTAAAGCAGGTAGCCAGGTTGATCAGAAGAAGAAGAAATGGAAAGAGAAGAAGAAGAAGAGCCTGAAAAGGACCAAGACCCCAACAAAACTAGATGTTGGCTCTAAGCAACCAGTTACCATTAATAGTACTGGGAGTGTTGATGAGGTCAACAAGATTAAAATGAAGAATCTGAAACCCAAATTACCTTGCAGTCTTTGTAAGGGTGACCATTTTCTGAGGGATTTCCCCGGTCTTATCAAGGTATTAAAAATGTGATCCTCCACGTCATCGGCCTCTTCTTGACATGCCGATGATACCCCGTCAACTAGTGACGTTAAGGTTGGTAAGAAGAAGAAAACTGTCAAGTTCCCTTGCATGTTATGTAAGGGTGATCATTACTCTCACCTTTGTCCTCGCATGGATGAGGCTTCTTCTCTTTTGGAAAAACTTCAACTTCCAAAAGGTTATCACAATCTTTCCCCCAACTCATCGTTAGTTGATGAACTGGTCAATCTGGTTCCATCCCCGGTCAGTCCGGTTGATCAGGTTGTCAATCTATTTTCCTCCTCGATTGAACCACAAACCCCAGTAGCTGATCCAATTCCATCATCGATCAACCCCACTCTTCATCAAAAGAGTGTAACCCAAGTGATCGATCCATTTTCATCCTCGGTCGATCCCACTCTCCCGTTAGAGAGTGACACCAAAGCGGTCGATCTGTTTCCACCCGTTGACCCCATTCTTCCCTTGGAGAATGAAACCAAAGTGGTCGATCCAGTTCTGTCATCGATCGATCCCACTCCTCCTTTGACGAGTGCCAAAGTGACTGATCCAGTCCCTTCCTTGGTCGGTCCTACCCTTCATATGAAGAGTGCCAAAGTGGTTTCTTCGGTTACATCGTCGGTTAATCCCACTCTTCCATTGGGGAGTTCCCAAGTAACTGATCCAGTCCCTTCCTCGATCAGTCCCACCCTTCATCTGAAGAGTGCCAAAGTGGTCGATCCATGTCCATCATTGGTCGATCCTACTCTCCCTCTAGAGAGTAAACCCGATACTGCCCATGTTTTTCTCGTTGATACAAACTTTACCGTGTTGGGGGACATTCCCCATTCTCCTGTGAAACCCACTCCAAGTAATGAGGCCATCCTTTTTGATTGGGGTGCGCTAACTGGACCTCGTCTTCCCTCTCACATTCCTTTCCAGATTACAGTACAGGTTTGTGGTCCGGACGTTCCTCAAACGCTGATAGATGAAGGTGCATCCATTAGTATTTTGTCCTCTGTTGCTTGGCATGCTTTGGGTTGTCCTCACCTTGAGCTGGTCACACAGAATCTGTTAGCTTTTAACAGAAGAACCAGTCAACCTTTAGGGATCCTTCCTCAGTTTCCTGTAACTTTGGGTGGGAAAACTGTCTTTATTGATTTCATGGTAGTCCAAGACCCCTTGGATTTCGATTTACTCCTTGGGAGGGATTATGTATATGCTATGAAAGCTCTTGTATCCACACTTTCTGTGTGATATCTTTCCCTCACGATGGAAGAATTGTGACTATTGATCAACTTTCATTTATCGGCCCTGACTGGGTTACCTCCCTAAGTGGTTCTTATATGCAGATAGTATCTCCCTCACCGCATGTCATTTATGTGGCGTTGTCTCCCATGACTTCAAATTCCGATAATTTAGATCCAGTAGTTGACTGGTGATTTCTGCGGTAGGATTATTGGAACCTGATCTCCTTACTCCAATCGCGACCCTCGACATGTGTTCATTCTAGAGTGATTATATTCCATCCAGTGAATATCTCTTGGAAGCCATGACCGAGTTTCATCCCTTGACATGGTATCCTTCCAGATAATTATCCTCTTGGAAACCATGATCAAGAAGCAATCACGAGCATATTTTTTCTTCTCTGTAGCAAGTTCGTTAAAAAATGAAACAGAGTCTTTGAGCATAGTTTTCTTCTCTGTAGCAAGCTCGTTAAAAAATGAAACAAAGGTCACGAGCATAGTTTTTCCTCTCTGTAGCAAGCTCGTTAAAAAATGAAACAGAGGTTTTGAGCATAGTTTTCTTCTCTGTAGCAAGCTCGTTAAAAAATGAAACATCAATCTGGGGATCGAACCTGGAACCTTGAGCATATTTCTTTTCCTGTGTCAAGCTCATTAAAAAATGAAACAATCACCTCTCCCCTCAAGTTGAGGCTTTCACCAGATCTTGTAGATGTCGAGTCGAGTCTTTCATTAGGTCTCATTTTTTGAACCTTCATTTCATCCACCTATATCCTTTTTCTCCATCTAGCACAGAAATTGGTGACAACCTCAAATTTGGTGAATGAATTGAAGCTTGGGGGGCATGTCTCCAGCCTTTGATGATCATTCTGGAGTCGAGCCACTAGTTTTCAAGATGGGGGCATACCAAGCTTAGTCTTTGTTCTTTCTCGTGCTCGAAAATACATGAGAATGCATCTGGGTAAACTTTTATCTCTTTTTTCGGACCTGTATGGATACACGAAAAAGGAACCCCCTGGAGTCTCCTTTAATCTCTTTTTAGACTCTCTAAACATGAAAAGATTTCCGAGTGATCTTGCTTCCTTTCCCACTCGTTAAAAGGTTTGAAAGGGTGTTTTTCGAGTGCTAATTTATCTCTTTTTCGGCCTCGCAAGACTAACATTACGAAAAAGGACAACATTGGAGTCACCTTTAAGTTCTTTTCAGACTCTCTAAACATGAAAAGATTACCGAGCACCTTGTTCTCTTCATGCTCATTAAAGTATTTGAAGAAAACATCTGTTGAGCGATAGTTTATCTCGTTTTCGGTCTCATCAGATTACTTTATGAAAAAGGAACTGAGAGAGTTCGCTTTTACGTGTTTTACCAGACTCTATAATCATGAAAAGCCTTCGAGTTTTCTATCTTTGGACTCGTTAAAACAAGCATCGAGAGGCCCATATGGGATCGAACCCTTACTTCTTCCAGTTCGTTAAACAAAGGAAGAGGAACTTACCGGAGGTGAGTTATATCGAGCATGTGTTACCCTCCTTGAGCTCGTTAAAGTAAAAAGAGGTACTCGCCTATCTTGATGGGGGAAAAAATTGAAGGAAGCAAGCCAATCAATTTTTGAGAACATTACCAAGTAACTCTTAGAGTCTCCCTTGAACACGACACTTTTTCTTTGCGCACATATTAATCCGCTGAACCTCTACACTAAGCCAATCCTTTGAGTTTCTTTTACTCCCTTGGGTCAGCTGAAGTAAGTCACGGCATCCACTGCATCATCAAGTTTTGGTCCATGTCATGTTTCTGTTGTTGTGCCTCAGTGTTCAAGGGAAGTATCCGCCTTCAAGAGTTAGCCATTACAAATATCTTGCCTCAATACCCGTGTCAGTCCATGTTCATTTGATCTACCAATTACATCTCCGTGTCTCTTTTGTGTCGTTGATGGGGGGATACATCAAGGCCCTCCTTCGACGAGTCTATTCCTATCGACTTCAGCACATTATCCAGGAACTAGATTTAGAAACCAATTAGTACTTTGGGACCTGCATGCCTCAATGGCAGGCCTCCTCACGTCCGACAGTGGGTTTGCATAATTGACCTTTGATTGGATGATTCCACAGATGTTCGACTTCAACTCATCCATTCACATTCAGTGGAATGTACTAGGGTACCTTGGGAATCATTGACATTAATGATGATTTCCCTCGCGCTTGTTAACGGTTTACATCATTGACCGATAATCAAGTGGTTTCTGCCATGTTTGACATCAGGAAATCTATTCACATGGTTATATTCGTACTACATTGGGATCGGTAAGAAGACCCTGGGTTGAGTGATCACTCTGACATGTACTTTGCCCAGGTTGCGACAGAGTTTCTCTTGAACAATGATGCATATGCTGTTACATAGATCCACTTTGTATTGGTTGTGTCTATGTCTTGTCATCTCATAGATCCACTGTGTATTCTTCGTGGCTACGATCAGTTCAAGTCATGAGAGTATAGATCCACAGTGTATTTTCGGTGGCTATACCTTTTTATCAATACAATTATGGATCCGCAGTGTATTTTATGGCAACCATATATTGCAAGTCTTGATCACCCAAGAATAGGTATGCCTGCCTTGGGTTTGAAACATGTCATAATATTTGTTGGATGTTTGTGTGCAGTTTCTGTCAGGTTCTCTGTGTCTACACCCTTGCTTGAAAGTCTACAAAGAATTTCAGTTATCAGTTCTCATATTCTAACTTCATACTTTGGGGGGCAATCTGTTACACATCAAAATTACTCACTTCGATAGTGTTGCAAGTGTCTTCATTACCAGTGTCGCAAGTGTTAGGGAAGCATACTGCCATGATGCCTATAATGACAAAAGGAGGACACTTGACACATGTCAAACATTTGATTTGGAAGAGGAGGAATGGTTAACTGGGCTTATGAACCTCTTGCCATCTGAAAGGACCACAAAAACTGAGTTTTTGGAGGAGAGCGCTCCCCTATACCTCTCTTGGAAGTGTTGGCGCCCCCCCTTACACTGTCTGGGAGCGTTATAAATCTCTGACAGCCCTTCTGGGGGAGTGTTGGTGTGTTTAAGAATGCTGGCACCCCCCTAAAGCCTACTAGGGAACGCTATAATTCTCTGATGGCACTTTTGAGGGAGCGCTGCCTATTCTGGGCAACAATTGGTTTGTTGAGATGAACAGGGGAAGGATCCTTTCAATCCCTGAAGGCAGTTGGATTTGAATACCTAGTCAAGCCATGATCTAAGGGATGATCCCTAACTGAAGGAGGAAAATCCTCAACTTACCCCAAGGATATCTCAAGTGGTTGAGCCTCTCCAAGGCTATATAAGCAGGCTTTCTCATGGTGAAAGGAGGAATGGAAATGGAGAATTACACAAAACTTATGATCTCATAAGTGTTGGAGGAACAGAGATGGAGAATGATACCAAAATTATGATCTCATAAGTGGTATGGGAATTTTTGAGTAGGGGTTAGACAAGGAGGACTTGACGAAACTGTCGCATTCCATCTATGGCTGTAAGTAATGTTTTGTCCTCATTAATATGATTTTCCTGTTTATTTCTAATTTGTGTTCAACCTCACATGAATTTGTCTCTAAGTAGATAGGTCTATTTTAGACTAATCTTGATAGAGTAGGAAGGTGGTTGTACTTTCGTTCGTCTACAGGGCTTATCAAGGAGCGAAAGATTGGAACTCAACTCGGACTGTGCAGGGACAAATGCTGGTAGAAGGTACATATTTCCTCTTTCCTCCTCATGCATTAGTTCGTGTAGACCTAAAAGGAAGTTAGTGACCATGATAAGCACTTTCTGTCTTAAAAATTAAGAGTCTAGCTCTCAAGAGGAGATCTACCTATCCGTAGGGAGATTTTCCTTCAACAATGTAGTAAGGTTAAGGTCTCCTCCAATTATCATATTTTGTTCTTTAAGAATCCCCACTCCTTTAATGTTTTCCCAAAACACCTCTCTCTCAGCATAAGGACTATAGAAGTTTATCACTTTCAAACTTTTATTTAATTCTTTCACAACTCCCTCCATCACTATCCCTGCAGGAGTAAGGAAAGCATTACAGTCAACCTTTACTGGATTCCAAGTAGTCAATAGACCACCAGAAAGTCCTAGAGAATCCACACCACAAAAATACCAATCTGGAAGGATCTTCAAAAATAGTTCTTTTTCTTTTTCTACACAGACCATTGTCTCTTGTATCAACAGGACATTCGATTTTTCAGTCTCAAGAAACCTTTTGAGGGAAAAGTATTTCAAGCTGCCCCCCACTCCCCTAACATTCAGAGTAGAAATTATCATTTTTTAACCCTAGCTAGGGCCTTCTGTGCTCTAAGCTCCCTCGGTCCTTCACTCATCACACCATTAGGAGAAACACAATTTTCTTTTTCCTGTATAAGTTTTATCGCACTTCTAGTTTTTAGGGGCGAGAAGTCTTTCTCCAGCCTACCATGGACAACTCCCTTCAATAATGCTTCTTCTCCTCTCAGGTTTGGATATGATTTAACCCTATCTAAATCCTCCTTTCCTATCTTAGCGACAATTTTTGGGACAGGATCCCCCCCCCCCCTTAAATATCGGTAGAGGCTCTCGATTTAAGACATCTATGTATGAGGGAACAAAATTTAGCACCGAATTTTCAATTTCGAACAAAATACTTGGATCCTATAAGCTCACTTGACTCTGCGCTTCAACAAAACTTGCACCCGCGACCTCTGAAAATCCCACAAGTGACTCTGCCCTCCCCTCCAAACCCACAACAAAATAGCCTTCACTTTCTATCAAAGAAAACATCTCAAGACTCGTATCGTACCCATTACTTCCTTTCCCAGAATCAGGAATCAGAGTAGGGAAAGAAAAATTAGAGCAAAACTTACTTCCAGAGGTCCTCTCATCTAGGAACAAAACATCTGCAGCATTCCCCCTAGCCCAAGCGCACAAACTCCCCTCAACACCAACGATTATCCCTTCTAAAACCATATCACCCCCCTTCCTTAAAGTATTAACCCCCTTCACCAAATTGTTACTCTGGTTCTCAAAAATCTTGGACAGAGAAAAGTGCTCCTTTTCCTCCGAAGGTTCAAAAACCTTTGCACCCTCCGCACACCCAGATCCCGACGACGAAGCTTTGGGATCTACCTTATCATCCAAAACCCCACACTCGCTCAACCTTATTAACAGTTCTTCAACAATTGGGGTTCTCCCCATCTTACAAATCTCCTCAGGGTCACTGGTTACCCCCAAATCCACCTTCCCAAGAGAATTATTCCTAGAAAATGCATTAAAAAGTAGCATCGAATTATCAAATAAGGCCATTTTTTGTAGCTTACCAAATTCGCCCGCGACTTCCAGACCCGAAGGAGGCATGCTGTTGATTCCACTTTCATAATCATTCAGCATAATATTAGGTAAGGAATCCACTTCGCTCGCTTCTGTCTCCCATTTCAGAGGCGCTTTCAACGATTTTCCAGTGCACTAGTGCCTTAAATTCCCAATATCCTTGCAGACAGAGCACCTGAACAGTACCCGTAAATAATCCAGGAGTTGGATTATCTCCTTCCCACTCCAACTCATTTCCAATTTGGTCGGGAGTCCACCAAAAGTATCCACTTCAACTAACAGTTTTCCCATCCTCCTATCCAAACCAGAAAACATCTTAGAGTCAACATGCAAGAACTTTCCAAGTGTGTTACCAATAGCTTTAAATGACTCCAAGCTCCACAGAGGTAGCAGGAAACCAGGTAACAACACCCATAGATGCCTAAAACATAATTGTTCATTTTCGGGGTTAAAGCCATAGTGCCACCTTTTAAGCATTAAACTTCCATGGTTTACCACCCAGACCGCATTTAATACCCACTCTGCATCCGCCGAGGTTCTAAACACGAAACAAAACCATCCTCTTTTTAGCACAAAAACCTCCGGCGTGTACCCCATATCTCAGTAACCCATTCTGAAATGTCCCGAGAAGCCATCGCTCGATATCCGAACCTACCAACCTGTCCTCTATCCAACAAAGCTTCCACTTCTCTCATTCCTATATCTTGCCCTATGGTTAACAAAGCTTTAAGCTTCCTAGCCCTCCACACTTTAGGACCTGTGCGTACATCGCCCTCCACCTTGCTGAGAATAACTGTTGTGTCTAGACCTGCTAGCTTTGACACCTTTTCTTTTGCCACAAAATCTGACTCTTTGCTTTTGTCTGGATGTTCTGCTTTCTCAGCGAAAAGGTCATTTATGACCTCCAACACCTCTTTTCCATTTTCCCCAAATGGTTCATCGCCATCTATTCCTTGTACTGCACAGACCTCCAGCTCAGCCCTACCTTTGACAACCCTCATGTCATCAGGAGTTAACGAGGCTCTGTACCTCATGAGATCTGCTCTGTATTCATTGTCCGATCAGAATAATCCTCTCCACCACAGATCATCTGCCACTCCTCCCTCGAGAGTCGACCCACTTACCTCCATAAACCCTAAAGAAGTACCTGCCATCCCAAACAATCAAATACCCTAGTCTACTCCCTATGCCACCTCATAATCCAGTCCCACTAACCATAATAAGGGTTCCATACCGTTCTCCTTCCCCGACACCTGGACAACTAGATCCCCCTGTAACCAGTTCGACTCTCTCTCTGATCCATCCGGTCTGGTTCCCACTCCCTAGTCCTCTTCTATATTTGGGGTTTGTTTCATAAATGCTTTAACTCAACATATTTACTCTATCATATATCATTTTACTTATGAATAAGTAAGATAAAAATATTTCATTTATTATAAACATTTTTAAAAAATAATGATTTTTTGAGGGAAAAAAAATTAAAAATAATATTTGAGATAAGATATGTCAAAATGGTAAATAGAATTGTTTTGAAAAAATAAAAAAAACAAACATATATATATATTTAAAATTCTATTTTTTTTATTATATAGTATACATAGACTTGAATTCTATAATTCCGAAAATCATCCTAGTTCTTTCTTTGAATTTGTTTTGTTATTCAATTTCTCTTTCCTATTCTATTTTATTTTAAATAAAGTTAAATTCTATAATTTTGAAAACCATTCCAGTTATTTTTTAAAATATTTTATACTAATTTTTATATTATTAGTCCCTGCCACCAGACTATAGCAATGGGTTTGTTTTTGATGTGATATTAATTTGCCTTTTACTATAAATTTGTGTAGGCAATATAATGTTTAATATAGGAAAACAAATATTTTTGAATATAATAAAAATATTTATGTTTCTCATTTCTAATTGGTTGATAGAATTAAAGTGTTATTGCTCCCTTCATGTCTTTCAATATATAAAATTAATTATATAATCAATGAAGTTAACCAATCACCACATCTAAATATAAAAAGTTGTACTATGTTTTATTATATTTATGAATATTATAGTTCCATTCAACTTACTGTTCATTATACATTTTGAATAACAAACAATCCTCAGTTATTATCTTTTGACAAAATATACTTATTACTTATACATTTAGTTATAATAAGTTTCATTGTTCAACATGTATTTCCCAATTAACTTCACAAGCACTGCAATTGCCATACAACCCTTGTTTTATTATACATAGGTTTTGTTTTATTATACATAGGTTTGAATTCTATAATTCGAAAAACCATACTAGTTCCTCTTTCTTTGAATTTGTTTTGTTATTCAATAAAAATCAACATTTTCTTTACAACAGGACTTTTACCGCTCTCGAGTATACGGCGGCCATGGAAATGATTGGTCTGATGGAACATATTCAGGAGTTAGACGGATTACCATGACAGCAAACGAATATTCGATAACTACAGTTCAACTGCATTATGGTCTGGAAGGCGACGAAAGCTTGAAGGGTAGATATTTTCCCGGCCGTCGGCATGGAGGTACAGTAGGCAATCCCCACGAAGGTGCACTGGGCGATAGAATAGAGGTAAGTAACAGCACGATCAGTTAGATAAGACTTGGATTGTATATGTTGAGATTAGCAATGCATTAAAAGACAGAAAACAAGTAATTACATTGATTTCGTTGTTTTGTTTACCTGTGAATGCAAGCAGTACAGTTTAAACTATCCAGACGAGATCTTAACCAAAATCAGTGGTCATTTTGGAAGTTACAAACCTTGGCCGGAGTCTTGGGTTGTGATAAAATCTTTGACGTTTCATACGAATAAAGGGAAATATGGACCATTTGGGCAGGAACACGGAACTCCTTTCGAGACAGAAGAGGGAGGGAAGATTGTAGGTTTCTTTGGGTCAAGTGGAACTCCAGTGGATTCAATCGGAGTGTATATGCTGAAGCCAAGAATGATTTAGCCATCATATGATCATATTTACTAGAGGTGAAAGGGACTATTTTTTCATTATTCAACTGGAAAACATTATGATTTTCAAAGATAACTGGTTACCTAAAGAAACACTAATATTTTCATTGTTAATTGCTGAGTGTTACTTTCTTCTTTTTCAGTCTCCAATATATAAACAGTTTGCTACTTTCATCTTCTTAAGTTTCCTGCGGGGATGTGGCTCCTGCAGATCTTGAAAATATAGAAACCTGAAAGTGGAAAAAACGAAAATAAGTCACCGGTAGATCTTCATGGAATAACCGGTGAGGATTGAATGAGCCAAAGACGTAAGAGAAAACAAATATAGGGAGGGCTTGGAGTCTTGTACTTCCAAAATTGTGGGCAGAAAATGCTAGGAGGTGAACCCTTGTTTCGTCTTTTATCCTCGTTTAAATAAACTCTCAACGCTTTCATAATTTCGTTGCTGGTGGTTGAAAATCTGTTAGGGCTTTGAAGATGATTCTCTTGCTAGTGGTTGAAGATCTGTTAGGGCTTTGAAGATGATGCTGTCACCTTGAATATGATTCTTGGATAAGTTCTCTCATTTAGAAATCATTTCATTTATCTGATGATTCTTGTATAACTTCTCTTATTTAGAAACCATTTCATTTATCTGATGTAGCTTAGTCATATTTTATGGAGTATTGAACTCGGGCCTTTTACTGTGCATTTTATGTGTTTAACCGATGTTGGAATATCATAATTATTTTCATTAGTTATTTTAAGAGAATTAGTTATTTTAGAAGAATTATAAGTTTAAAGAGTTGTAAAAGAGTCTCACTTAATTCTAGTTAGTTGAAGAAAGCTTAAAAAACTGAATCCTAGTAAATTTTTTGTGTATATTTAAGTATTTCTTAAAAACAATGAATTAATGAAGAAATTTAGAGCAATGTGTTGAATACATACCCAAAAATCATTTAATTAAAAAAAAAAAAAATTCCATAATATTATGGGTTGAATCGTTGAACCATACGCATAATGAGTTTTTTTTTCTAATATAATAATAAAAAAGGTAGAGTGGTTATTTTATTATTTTATCTTTAAAGATGGCTGAAATAGAAGCAAGTGGCATATATTTTAAGTTTTTTTTTTTAATTTTAAAAGAGGCTTAGGAGACTTGTCATTATTTTAATTTTAAAGAAGGAATGTGAGATTTATTTGGGGCATCCATAAAGAAATAAAAGGAAGATTTTGGGTTTCTTTTTTATAAGTTTCACATGTTTTTGTTTTGAAGTTTATATATATATATATATATATGTGTGTGTGTGTGTGTGTGTGTGTGGTGGTTTCACTCAATTTTCAATAGTCATAGATTTTAATTCTCACAAAGAGTTGATATTTTGTGGTGAATTTGAGTTATCGATATGGATTTGTGGAGCAATTCTTATCTATCACCACTTCTTTTCTTTTTTTTGAAAATTATGATTTTTGGGTATTTAAGATGAGAACTAGACTATGTGTAAAAGATTTATGGGATATTATATTGAAAGGGTTTGATGAACCCTCAAATCAAGAATACTATGCAACCATGATTCAAGATCGAAAGGATCAACTCATAGCAAATAAGAAAGATTATGTAACAACATTATCTCTCATTCAACAAGACTTGGATGAGAGCGTTCTTCCCAAAATTGCAGCAGTGAGTAGGTCCAAAGAAGCTTGGGATATTCTAGAGATGGCATGATGCAAAAAGGATCGAGAGAAGGCTAATAATAACTCAGAACTCACAGAGGCACCTCAGAACACTCATAATGGCTCCAGTAGACAGAAAAGAGAAAAAATTCAAAGTTCCCAAAACTCAATGAAAACTGTATGATCGCGAAGAGCACGTTGCAATATTTCTAACGACGCAATCGAATCGTCAAACGGACTTGTTTGAAAGATATTCATAGTCAAAGTTGCAGTCAAACAGGGCTAGTCAACAGGGGACACATAATCATCTATACTGTTGACGTTAGCATGACGTCAGCAGCTGACAAGGTAGGGTGACATCATCATAGGAGATGCTAACATCATCATGCCATGTGGTAGCACCAGAGGCTGCCACATGTCACCTGCCATTAGACTTTTCAGGGGTCCAAGTGGACCAATAGAAAAGTGCCACGTGGCACCTCCAGGAGATGCCACGTGGCACCATCCGAG
>JZKD02S1798930.1:70535-86457 GCA_000966675.3 Picea glauca
GTTTTGCTGCCACCCAGTGCACTCTCCTAGGCTCCACCATGAACTGACTGAGAGTGTTGACAACAAAACAAATATTTGGCCTGGTATTGACCAAATACATCAATGACCCGATCAAATGATGATACAAAGTGGAATCCACCAACTGTGACTCAGAAGCATGAAGTTTCTTCCAGTTGGTAATCATGGGAGTGGTCATGGGCCTGCTATCTCCCATCTGAAATCTTCTCAGAATGTCACACACATACTTCCCCTATCCCAGGAAGATGTTTCCAGGCTCCTGCCAAAACTCCAATCCGAAAAAGTAATGCATTAGTCCAATGTCTGTCATCTCGAACTCTGAAGAAAGGCTCTCCTTGCAGTTGCTGATGAGTGTCTCTGCACCTGTAATGAAAAGATCATCCACATATAGCAGAAGAATGAGAGGATCCTCTCCAACCATAATGAAGTATAGGTTGGGATCCGCCTCACTCTTCTCAAAACCCAACTATCCTTGAATACCAAGCTCTAGGAGCTTGTTTCAGCCCATACAATGCCTTCTTCAGTCTACACACATGAGACTCTCTCCCATGCACCTCAAAGCCCAATGGATACTCAATGTACACCTCCTCCTCAATAAGACCATTCAAAAATGTGGTCTTCACATCCATCTGGTGGATCTTCCAACACATCTCTACTGCAATGTAGATCACTGATCTGATCGAAGTGTATCGAGCAACCAGCGCAAAAGTCTCATCATAGTCGACTCTCTCAACCTGTGAAAACCCCCGAGCCACAAAGCGATCTTTGTACTTCTCAATGCTGCCATCTGTAGAATGATTTAGCTTGTAGAGCCACCTAGAAGTCACCACTGACTTCCCCTCAGGTCTAGGAACAACTTCCCAGAAATCATTCTTCATGATGGAATTGTACTCTTCCATCATGGCATCTCTCCATACCTATCTACTAGAGGCCTCCTCAAAAGTGGAAGGCTCAGACTCCTGAATACTACTCACCATCGCGATGTAGCTGCAAAACCTCTCGGGAGGTTTACTCTCCCTCACTCCCTGTCTAGGATTCCCCATTGAACCCTGTGCCTCCCTCAAGGTGTCCTGAAGCCACTTGGGATTCCTCCTCTCTGAAGTAGTGTCCTGTGGAGGGGAATCTCCCTGCTCAACCCCATCTGCTGAAGATAATGATCCTGTAGTAGACCCTGAAGTACCTGATCCTGAAACCTGTGGACCGGTAGCTTGCAAACCTGAACTCTATGGCCCTGTCACCTGTGAAATTGTAGTCACAAAAAATGGTGGCTCTAAAATCTTTGTCACTGTATTATACTGTGGGCTCACCTGAATCTGAGATGAATACTTCTCACCTCTCTCTGTCCCTCTATACTTCCTAAAGGCTTTGTCCTCCTCAAATCTGACATCCCTCCTCAAGATAGTCTTCCTCAAGGAAGGAAGGTAAATACGGAAATCCTTTGAAGTCTCACTATACCCAAAAAAGATCCCTCTCTCTGCCATGGGCTCTAGCTTTGTCCTCTTCTAGGAAGGGACATAAGAATATGTGATGCACCCGAAAATCCGAAAGTGCCCCACCTCAGGCTTCTTCCTAGAGAAAGCCTCCTCAGGAGTCATGCTCCCCACAACCCTGTGAGGACTCCTGTTCTGCAGATAAAATGCAGTGTAGCATGCCTCAGCCCATAGAAATAGTGGCCGCCCCTGATCATGTAGCATGGCTCTCGCATCCCTAACAATGGCCCTGTTCTTCCTTTCAGCAACCCCATTCTGTTGCGGGTTGTAAGGAACAATCAACTCCCTCCTGATGCCCTCTCTTGCACATAAATCCATGAACTCCTTGAAGGTATAATCACCCCCATTGTCCAATCTCAGGACTTTGATTTTCTTCCCTATCTGGTTCTCCACAAGATATTTGAACTCTTGGAATTGACTGAAGACATGTCCTTTGGTCTTCATGTAGAAAATCCAGGACTTCCGAGAGAAGTCATCAATGAATACAACATAGTATAAGGATCCAGTCAACGATGCCGAAGACATTGAGCCACATACATCTGAATATATAAGATCAAGTATCCCTGTTGCTCTACTATCACTTCTCATAAAATAAGTCTTGGTGTACTTTCCCAAGGTACACCCCTTGCACAACTCATGGTGCTCTGAACTGAAATCTGGAACTCCCGTCACCATCTCCCTCAGAACTCTCAAATCCCCATGGTGAAAATGTGCCATCCTCTTGTGCCATATCTCACATAGGTCTCTGTTGCTGGTGGTAGAATGAATCAATGCTCACACTGGCTAGAACAGGAACTTGTACAACCTCTCATGTCTAGTACCAATCACTTTGGCTGAAGTGATGCTAGACCTTCTGGGGAAAAGAAGCACCTGCCCATCATGGAACAAGACCTCATAGCCCTTCTCCTCAATAGTAGAAACTGACACTAAATTCTTCTTCAAGCCCGAAACATAAAGAACCTCTGTCAAAGTCATGGGAGGAAAAGACTCCCTCCGAAATGATATGGTCCCACAACCAGCCACCTTGACCTCCCAGTCATCTCCAAGCACTACCTCTGCATCTCCACATTGTGAAATATCTATCAGGTTCTCACAAACTGTTGTCATATGGCAAGAGGCACCACTGTCTATATACCAAGCATCTATAGTAGTGGTCCTCAAGGATAGACATGGAATCAAGGAAAATTCTTTGTCAAACTTGGTGGAAAAATCCTCCACCTTTGCTGAAGATGTTGTTTGTTTCTTCTTCTTGTTTGGACACTGTCCTGCATAGTGCCCAAACTTATGGCAAGCAAAGAACTTGACTTTTCTCATGTATTTCTTCCCTTCACCCTTGGGCTTCTGTCCTCCCTTTGGACCCTTTTTGAACTTCTTCTTGCTGGTGGTAGCAAGAGCCACATTATCCTCCTCATGACCTATAGATGAGCTGCCATGTACATAACCTCTCCGGGTCTCCTCCTGAACAAAGTCATCCCAAAGACGTTCCCAACTGGGAAGCTTCTCCCTAGAAATAATTCCCTCCACAAAAACAACCCATTGTTTGGAGACTCCATTCAATGTTGTTCTCACAAGATCACTGTCAACTATGGCTTCCCCCACAGCTCCAAGCTCATCCCTCACCTGTGTCAATATAGTAAGGTATGTGACCACATTTTCAGCCTTGGTCATTTTTATGCTCTTTAGTTTTTCCCTCAAAACCATTTTTCGGTTCTCATTTGTACTGTGGTATAGTTTTGTCAAAGACTCCCACATCTCATAGGCATGTGTCTTCCCCGTCAAGTGAGGAATCAAATGATCCTTGATGGAATCAAGAATAAATCTCTTAGACTTGATACTCTTCTTAGTATAGGCTACAAGAAGAGTAGCATCAGTAGGTACCAAAACAGTATGAGTAGTGGTATTCTCCACAATGTCCCACAACTCATTTTCTTGCAAAAGAAAGATCATCCTCTCCTTCCAAGCACCAAAATTTGTTGCCCCATCAAGTCTGTCCTCAACTCTCAAACTAGTTTCCATGACCCTCTTTCTGCTGAAAATCACAAATTCAAAAATATGCCCTGTGAAGTGACTGTTGTCCCAACTTTCTGTCTACTGAAAATTTTTGCTTCTCTTCAACTCAGCTCTGATACCATGTTAATTTTCAGACCCCAACCCAGTTTCAGTCCCGCTGATTTTTTAGCCAATGTTAAATGCCCAAACCCATTTTTATATTAGAATATAAATTCACAGCAGAAAATAAACTTCAGAACTGAAACATGAGGATTCTGAACATCGTTTTAAACACAGAAATAATATATCAGTAGTATGAAACACTCAGAAAATTTAGACACAACAATTTTCGGTCTAACTTCGACCCTGGAAAAACACACAAGGGGAAAACTAGTGAGAGAGGGAGATTTTTATTATTTAGGAGCTTCAGAGAATTCTGTTACAGCATATTCATCTTCATAAATTTAAATGACAAACTTATCTCGACAATCGTGCCAATTCTTCACACAGGAAAATGAGCCAACTCCACAAAATTCTTCCCATAATTTTCTGCAATAAATTACAGGTCTTCTCCTTGATTTCTTTGCCTCCAAATTGTTGTATGGACACCTTGAAATTTGTGCCAACTGCCTTAACCCAAAAATAGAGCAATTAATGATGTATGCCCACCTTGGAAAATGTGCTAAAAATTCCAGAAAATAGCACAAAACTTCCTCCTCGATTTCTATGCCAAAAGGATAGTCGTATGGACCATACAGATTGTACGGAATCCGTACAGTACGAACTGTACTTTTTTGTCTATAAATTCGTGCCTTTTCTCTGTTGTACGAAACTCGAAATCCATATAGTACGACCATAATTGTTGGACTGTACTTTTCCTCAATTTCTGTGCTTGCTCCTCTTATTGTACGTCCTGCTCAATCCGTACAGTACGGCCTTCTTTTAATGTTGTCCTTGCTGCCTCAATTTTTGTGCTAACTCGCTGCCTTGGAATGCGTGCCCTAGCTCTCAGAAATGGCTGCTCTCTTGCTGCTCAAAAATTCTCTCTCTCTTGCTCTCTCAAAATGCTCCAACTACCCAAGAATGGGTGCACCCTCTTGCCCTAGTCGACCTCATGAGGGAAGGTGAGGGATTTTCTAATCTAACGGTTGAGATTAGATTAGATGAGTGGCTGAGATTTGGTGTCTATTCACTCACACTTACTTTAGTCATAAAGTTATCTTTTAATTTGCTTCTCACAAATTAATTTGACTAGGACCCACATTAGGCACTTTCTCCCCCTTAGGCACCTAGGGAAGAGAAACACTTGCCTTGGTACTTTATTTAATTTAAAAATTTAACACGCAATACGTTGTACCTAGTCTTAGGGAATGAGGAAACCCGAGAAGCAAGGATCCAGGCTAACCTTCTTGAGAAGAGTACTCAGAGAGTGCAACGAAGAAAACTAAGAACCGAAAAATAATTTTGACTGGTAGCCCAGTTAGACAACTTCGAAATTAATGATGTCATGTTGGACCTAGGGTCAGATGTGAAAATTCTACCCAAGAAGACCTGGGAAGCCTTAGGGAAACCGAGACTGACATATTCCCCAATTCAATTAAGAATGGAAAACCAATACTTCATCTTTCCCATAGGAAGATTGGAGAATGTGGAAATTGATGTAACAGGAGTAAAAACAATGGCTGACTTTGAAGTCATTGAGATCATGGGAGACAAGGATCCCTACCCTACGCTACTTGGCATCGATTGGGCCTATCAAAATTATGCAGTAATCGACTTAAAAAAAGACACCATGACTTTTGAAGCTGCGGGAATCAAGGTAGTTCAACCTTTAGATCCATATGTAGGACCCAGGTACACAGAACCAATAGACAATAATATGGAAGGAGAAGACCTAGACCAGTTGTACATTGTAACAGCTGGGACAAGAAATGATTATATAAACCCTACTGCGGATGGATCAGTAAGCTTGAGAAGTATACAATCAACAGACGAAGACTTAGAACTGGCTTTTGATAGTTGGAAATAAGGTTTGCACGAAATATTCTCAAGAAGATGCGCAACTATCAGAATGACCAGGTGAATTGGGACCGAAGTTAGGCAACACCCAGTATATGATGGCACCTTAGACATAGATGAATTATTGCAGAGCATGGAAGAGGATGTGAGAGATGATCAATGAATCTCGGTACTAGACATAGCTTTTCAGAACAACCTCGCCAGATGGTGGGCCACACATAAAGTTGCACTCAGAACCTGGGAAGAGGTGAAGCAAGCTATCAAGTACAGATTCGGGAATAGGGAACAACTGGAATCAGAGATACTGATAGATATCCATGCTGCGCAAGTGTTCAGTGGAGAATCGGACCCTAGAATATACATTCAATAGTGCGTGACATAGTGGCAGGATACAGAGATACCCTCTCACTTCTAGGTTCAGGTATTTCCCCATTCTCTAGGCCCAATACCGAAAGCTTGGTTTATACACAAGGAAACCAAAAGACAAACCAACGATTGGCAAACACTGGCAACTCAATTCTGCAAAGACTTCTCAGTTACAAGTAAGTATCCTGAGATTGAACTAGTCCTGCAAAAGATTAAAAAAATTATTTTTACAAGCAACAATGATAAGAGATCGGACTTTGTAGTGTGTCCCAAGCATACCCAAGAACTTCAGACTAAACTCCACTTACCCTTGATTGAAAATCCTATAGAATTCTATCAAATTAGCAAATCTTTAGAAAGCCTAGACGAATTAGAAGAATTGAGAAACCTAACCATCCAAGAGACCGAGGGGAACATAGAAATCCAAAACACCATACCTAGTGTTGGCGAAGGAAGTCACTCTTGGATTGCAGCAGGAGCAGAGCCCGACGCCCATCAGTTAATGTCACAATTTTTTTATAAAAGGGATGATCAAATGGAAGTAAACTCAGAACTATATCGTTTCAACTCTGAAACTAGGCCAGGCATGCATGGGCAAGTGAGGTCTTAGATAAAATTCAAACAATGAGTTGTAATAAGGGTGAGTAGGGGGAAGACTTGTATAAGAAGAGTGCAAGGGTCTGTCGTAAACAACAGGTTTCTAA
Organism: Picea glauca; assembly: GCA_000966675.3. NCBI lineage: Eukaryota > Viridiplantae > Streptophyta > Pinopsida > Pinales > Pinaceae > Picea > Picea glauca. The sequence goes on from JZKD02S1798930.1 coordinate 77,122, forward strand.
TAGACCTGGGAAGAAATCATCCAAACACAAGATCCTCTTACATTCAAACGCAGAAAACCAGAGAATACAACGATGCAACGATAAATCCTTTATCATAACACAATTGCAACAATTCATGCGAATCAGACGATCATGAACTCCCTTAGTATGAGATGAAACTTAGATGGAGTAGGAAAACTGTTTGTCATAAAACAAGAAATATTACATACAGATGCATAACCAGAGAGCTAGAATGGTTGTTAAAACTTTACAGTCGGGAGCTTCTCTCTACCATCGATACCTACAAAAGTGGAGAAAATGCCTACATATACTCAAAACAACAACAACAACAAAAATGAGACGCTACATTAAAAGAATTGCGTATGCATGGCTTCTGACAATATGCACATTCAGGCTCTGAATGATGGTGCACCTATGGCATACGCAATCGAACTCCTGACAGTCCTGTGGGTGAATTGACGTGCTTTTGATTTGTCGTCGGACTTTCCCTTTATGGCGGGGATGATGTCTAACCACCACCAACTACCTTAATAACTACTTCCTTGGGATTGAGAATGGCCCGGCCAACTCGGCACCTTTGGGATGTGGAGGGCCCCTCATGCTGCCACCTGGATTAGCTAAACGACCTGATGAATAGACGTGGAGGCCAGCGCGAAGGCTGGGCCGTATAATGGGAGTGGTGGATGGGCAGAGGAGACATGACTGAAGGAGGAAGAGAGGTGAGTTGGGAGATGAGGGGGGAACACCTTGCAGGAGGTGTCAGGTGAAAATGAGAAAAAAAAGGGAAAAGGGTGTACCATGAGGGTGAGTGGATGGGTAACGGGGAAAGGGGGAGACACATGGACGCTGGTAAGAGGACGAGGAACTAAGGAGGGGCCATGTTATGAGGTGAAGTGGAAGATAGGTTGCATGGGAGAGGTGGATCGAGAGGTGACACAACGGGGGAAGGACCCACTTTAATTAAAGGCATAAAGGCAAGGGAGGTCCGGAATGCCAATGCGTCGTTGATCCGGGCACTTTGATCGTAGCTGTTGGAGAGGTGCGCCCCCGATTCCGGACCCCCACCCTCCACTTAAAGGTAGAAAGGCGGGGGGGGGGTCTGGAATCACCTGTGCACCGTTGATCCGGGCTCTTTGATCATAGCCGTCGGAGAGGTGCGCCCCCTATTCTGGACCCCCCCCCCCTCTGCTTAAAGGTAGAAAGGCGGGGGGGCTCCAGAATCCGATCTGGACCGGGTGAGTGAGTTTTCACTCGTTCCTTCACATTTTTATCCCCTCTCACAAGAAATGTCGCTAACACCTAGCCAGACCGATATTTCCTACAATCACCCATTAAAATTGTAGAGACTCAACATAGGGACCGAAGAGAAACCCAAAATAGCTTTGGTGGGCGATTACTGGGATGAGAAAACCAGTCAGGAAATACATAGTTTACTGCGGGAATATGAATATCTGTTCCCAAATACTTTTTCAGAATTAAAGGGAATCAAAGGAGTTTTGGGAGAAATGAGGATTGAGTTAAAACTAGGATCCAACCCTGTCAGACATAGGCCATACCGTCTTAACCCAAGAGTAAAAGACAAAGTTAAGAAGGAGATTGATAAAATGTTAGAAGAAGGTCTCATTTTTCCGATAGAAAAAGCAGAATGGGTCAGCCCGATAGTCATTCAAAGCAAGAAAGACACCGAGTATATTAGAGTCTGTGTGGACTATAGAAGCCTCAACTCTTCCTGTGTGCACAAACCTTTCCCAACATCCTTTACCGATGAGGTCCTAGAATAGGTTGCGGGGAAGGAAGCATACTCATTTACAGATGGATTTTCAGGATACCATCAAGTTAGGATTGCTAAAGAAGACAAGAGAAAAACCACCTTCATTACCAAATGGGGATCTTTTGCATACAATGTGATGCCATTTGGTTTAAAGAACGCCCCTGCAGTTTTCTCCAGGATTTTGATAGCATCCTTTAGAGAGTTCATTCACAAGTTCATAGAAGTCTATATGGATGATTGGACAATATATAGCCTCCTTAAGGAACATGTAGCACTGCTAAGGCTAATGTTTGACAGATGCCGAGAATTTAAAATCTCATTAAATCTCAGGAAGTGTATCTTCTATGTGCCACATGGAAATCTATTGGGCCACATAGTCTGTTGAGAAGGAGTATTGGTAGACCCAACTAAAGTTGCGGTAATTGTGAATATGCCGCACCTACGAGTGCTAAACAGCTACGCTCCACACTCGGACACACAAGTTACTATCATAGGTACATCCGAAGATATGCCAACATTATTGCACCTTTGGAAAACCTCTCGAGAAAGGATGAAATGTTTCGATGGACTCCTGAATGTGACAAAGCTTTTGAGACACTTAAGGAGAAACTCATTACAACACCGATTTTGATATTCCCAAACTGGGAGAAGGAATTTCACGTTCATGTAGATGCTTCAGGAATTGCCTTAGGAGCTATCTTAATGCAACCAGGGGATGGAGCTATGGATCACCCTATATACTTTGCGAGTCGGAAGTTGTCGCAAGCAGAGCGCAACTACACAACAACATAATGGGAAGGCTTAGCAATGATCTACACTTTATAAAAATTTAGACACTATCTATGAGGGTCTCATTTCAAATTCTTTACTAATCATTAATCATTAAAATACTTAGTTAACAAACCTATGTTGGAAGGGAGAATTTGTAGATGGTTGTTGTTATTTCAGGAATTTTCTTTTGAGGTCATCATCAAGATGGGATGATGCAACGTCGGACCCGACCATCTATCCAGACTAGAGTTAGGAGAAAGTGACGGAGCAGTGGATGACCATCTCCCAGACGCAGATTTATTCAGAATTGAGGCCATACCAGAATACCTGGAGGACATAGAAATCTTTCTCAGCACAGGGGCATGCCCTGAAACATATTCCGCAACCCAGAAACAACATATGGTCGTCAAAGCAACAGACTATCAATTGATTGACGAGAAATTTTATAAACTAGGACTAGAAAACATCCTCAGTTGATGTGTCCTGGACCACGAAAGGCAGGATATACTCTGGGAATTCCACAGTGGAATTGCAGGTGGCCACGTAGGAGGAAAGGAAACGACACAAAAAGTTCTCCAGGAAGGAATTTGGTGGGCAACACTTTTCAAGGATGAAAAATCTTATGCTAGATCATGTGATGTTTGTCAAAGGATGGCCAAGCTGTCACGCCGCAATGAACTACCACTACAACTAGTTATAGCTCTACAAGAATTTGAGAAATGGGAAGTTGACTTCAAGGGACCAATTAAACCTACAAGGAAACATTCAAAGGCAAGGTACATCATTACCACAACCAAATACCTTACTCGTTGGGCCGAAGCAGTAGCGGTACAGGATTGTTCGACGGATACTGCTGCCAGATTCATATTCGAGAATATCATTACCCGCTTTGGATGTCCCAAGAGCCTAACCAACGATCAGGGAGCTCACTTCATTAACATCACTATAGCAACACTTACCGCAGAATTTCCGATTCAACATCACAAGAGCAGTCCATACCACCCATAGGCCAATGAAACAGTCGAAGCCTTCAACAAAATCCTGGAAAAGGGACTAACAAAAGTTTGTTGTGCAAACCGAGAGGACTGGGATGATAGAGTTCCAACGGTACTATGGGCCTACAGGACAACCACAAATAAAATCTAGAGATACACACCGTTCCAGTTGGTTTACGAAAAAGAGGCAGTGGCTCCCGCAGAGTTCATCAACCCAAGTCTATATATTGCATGAGCCACACATATGATAGATGAAGAATCAATGGCGCAGAGACTTGCGGAGCTACAAGAACTCGAAGAAACCATATTTCTGGCAGAATTCCATCAGTCGGTTGAAAAGGAAAGAAAAAATATTGGCACGACCGCCACATTAAATCCAAGGCATTTACACAAGGGGACAAGGTGTTAATCTACAATAATTGATACCAGATGCACCCTGGCAAGCTGCGTATGCACTGGTTGGGACCCTTCATAGTTGCGGAGATCCGACCATCAAGAGTTGTCTGAATCATGCAACTGGATGGTTTGCTACGATCGGGATAGGTGAATGGCACTCGCCTGAAGCCCTACCTATCTTGAAATTGAGAAGAAGGGCAGTCGCTCCAATCCAACGAAGCTTGTACAATAATTAGATTTGAGTTTCATTTTCTTTCTAAAAATTTTGTAAATTCCATTAATAATGTCCATGTGCGTAGTGTTGCACCTTAATACATAGTTCATTTGTTTTGTTTAAGTGTTGGTTGATACAGAATTAACGACTCAGAAGTATAGGACCTGAAGCATGAGAAAGTCCAGTAATAACAATCATTAAGGATGACAGGGACAACCTTTGTGGTCAGAGGCACCATGAATCCAAATCCAATATGAGTTAAAGGTCACACAAACCCAGTCTAGTCATAACCTTTATTGCCATTCCAGTACCCCGACTGTCGCCCGTTAAGCCATAAATCTGAATTATGCCAAGATTCCATTGAATTTTGCGCCGAAACACGCACCCGTCAAACAGAAAGGTCTCAATTCGGCCATGTCCCTATTCTACTCAAAGGAGTAAATACCAAGATTGCCCAATAGGATTTACCTTGATTCAACTGTCTCGTCGGACAACTCACACCCTGTTGCGTCCATACGGTCATGATGAGGAGCAGTTATTGCTAAAACTTACCCGTTAAGCCAGACATAAGACTCTCATAACCCAGTCGAGAATGTATTGTTTCTAAAATGATCATAGTAATTTCCACACTCAACAGTATGAACCAGTTGGGACCATTTCAAAAGCCTAAGACGTAGCCTAACTCTTCTCTACCACAAAAGTGCAAATGCCGAGAGCCACAGCAAGCCAAAGCACCATGATGAAAGAAGTAGTACCATACGAGCTCTGCGACCCCCAGGTTGAGATCGTAGGTGACCTCAAAGGGAATGTAGAGCACATTAAGATGCTTGACCTTGACCTCACAGATTCAGCTTTGTTCCCACAGATGCATCCAGATGTATTTTCGGAGTTCGCTCTAGATGCAACTAGAGATATGCACTTTATACCAAAAAAGGAGTTCATCAATATGTTTAACTCCACCATCATGAACCTCGGAGACTTACCAGTCTTTGGCACCACAGGCGAAAAGGTGCGCTGCACGAAATTTTTGATAAGAAATGTGCACGACAGAAGCCTATGGTTGGATAAGCGATATCCAATCCATGCAAAAGATATCCAGCAACTCACTAGACTGTCCTCCAAAGGAGAGGATGTGTCGAAGGGATTTCAGGGCCCCGAAAAGCATGGGAAGAAGAAAGGTGAGCTTAGCCGATACGAGAATTTTAACACTAAGCGAGGCATACGCACAACAATCATTGAGCCAATACTGCCCGAGACAGTCTAGATTGGATGCTATATCATAGCCATCAAGGTTATGAGGTCCTATTATAAGGGAGAATGCACTTTAGATTCTCTATCAGTCATCGACTTCTGCAATTAGGGAGTAGTGTTCAAATGGTGTAGTTTCCTGCTGGAGGAACTACTAGTAGCTTGTGAGGAGTCACAGGAGAAAGGAGGCACATTTACCTATGGATACCTACTTGTGGCATTCACAATGCTCAAATGGAAGTCACCTGTGGGCAGAAAACCGACAATACTAGATAAAGGGTGCCTGACGAAGATGTTCTATCCATGGCAGTCCAGACCAGACTCAGAGAACACAACACTCAACAACGCAGAATTTTCCAAATGGTATAATGCTATCATACATGCAACGCAAAGGCCACGCATACCACAAGAGATCCTCAATAGAAACATGAGGAACACCACCTTCATCATGAATCGACACAACACATGCATCTGGCCGATACATGCCAGCTGGGAAAATTTCCACACACAGCTGCTACTATTCTATTTGGATGAGAAAGCTTTCAACGAGCTCATGTCATGGCCAGGAGTTAAACATGGCCTACATAAAACAAGAATTCATTACATTTTTCCTTCCGAGATGCTCAAGAAAAAATACAAAGAAGCAGGAGAGGGACCGAGCTCAGGCCCCGAGCAGAAAAAGCTAGACGCTCTGGTACAGACCGACTTCGAGGAGGAAGAAGAGACACAACAGTTGGTGCGGAGGGAAATATCAGGCCGTCGTAAGCTGCCAGAAAATGTCATGCTATTAGGTGCACAAGTTAACCAGATCTTGGGCGTTGTGCTCGGAACTGAACCATTGCTGAAGAAGGCCAGAACTGGGCTTTCGCCGAACAAAACCCTGAACCCACAACCCCTTGCATCTTCCACTCCCCACACTCACGCCACAACTAAAATAATCACTTTCATTGATATCCAGGATGACCCAGAGTGATCTAGTTGGATATCGGTGGCCACCCACCTTTTCCAAATGGCTCAAAACAGTTTTCTGGCAATTTTGGCAATTTACTATTTTTAGCAGGTTTTAACTTCCAGGGCCATTTTGAGGGTCCAAATGAAGGATTTTTGAGATATAGGTTCTAAATTATATCCAAAGGCATAATTTATCCCCCAAAATGAATCTCCTCGACGATACCTTTCCAACGAGCTATCACACGCCTAAAACGAAGATCATATGCAAAAGTTACGACCCCGGGAAGTTGATGTACTCACTTACCCAAACGGGGCCCACATGAATTTGGGCGCTTCATCTCCTAGGGTTAGGTTTTTGGATGCCTAGGACTTTTGGCATTCCTTTTTATTGTAAAAAGGCCTTCAGAGCCTCATTGTAATCATCTTCTCATGGATGCGAGTAGCTGTCACATCTCTTCTCAGAGATAAGATGCCACCATTCTAGCGAGTCTTTCACTCTGTATTTTACAGTCTCTGTACATTTATTTCATTAATATAAATCGTGTATTACTATATATCTGCGTTTATGGTTTCATATTTGATACATTTATGTTATATTATTGGATATACGCGATATTTCTGTGCATTTCCTTATTATATCTCCACTCTCATTTCATGCCGAAAATAATCCAGATCAGTGGTATCAGAGCAGGTTGCTCTTGATCATTTTTCAGTGCATGTCCCCGATGACATTTGAGTATAGAAAGTTGGGTCTCGAGCTTGTCTGTCTTGAGGACAATCTCTCTTGCACACCCAAGAAATCCTCAATGGAGGAAGAAAAGAAAAATGACGGAGCAGACGATCCTATCAGTCTGTTACTTGAGCAAGCTCTCACGCGACAGAGGGACGAAATGATGGAGAATTTTGCCCACATCCTTAAATGCCTGCCGATAGGATCAGGTGCATCTTCATCAAGTGACTACTTTGGAGGCACCTTGCCTTTCAAGGTACAAGTTAATTTTGATATTCCTATATTTGAAGGACAGATAGATGCAGAAGCCCTAGAAAAATGGTTAACTCTACTAGAAGGTTATTTCTCTGTTCACAATTTTTACAACAAAGAAAAGATCACCTTCACGCTCCTTAAAGCTCTCCCTCATGTCAAACATTGGTGGGAAACTTACTGGGAGAAAATTTCCACAGAGGAGTCTGGAATATATGGGGTCGATCCCACTTGGGAATTTTTTGTGGATGTGGTAAAGGAACAATATTACCCTATTGGCAACTATGAGGAACAGTGCATGAGATTGACCACACTGCAGAAAGAGAGGGGCCAAGCAGTTCCAGATTTCACCAATACCTTCCATACCTTTCTCACCAAGCTAGGTATCAAAGACTCTAAGCGAAAATTGGTTCTGAAATAGCGTGGGGCTCTACATAGATACATCCAAACTGAAATGGATTTTCTGGACATCTCATCACTCGGTGCTGCTTATCGATATGATGTTAAAATTGAGCATAAATTTAAGCACCAAAACAAACGGGATTCTGGGCCTGCAAATCCGCAACATCCAAATTATGATAAATACAACCCTAACAAATAGCTTCCTGAAAACTAGTCCAAGACACAAGAAAAGAAGGGTCACAGGAAGACAAAGAAGGACACCGGAAAATGGTGTGATTTCCACAAAATCCCCTGGCACAACACCGATGAATGTCGCTCAAAACAGTCATTGGTGGTTGAGATCAAAGACAAGGAGACGAACCCTGATTCATAATCCTATTAAGAAAATACTAGTAAAGGACAGATCATTGACGCAAACCCCAGTGCTATTGTCACAACCACAACAATTCAACCAGAAGAACCAACACTTCTAGGAGAGGGGGAGAACCTTTCTCATTCACAGATGTGGTTGAAGGGGATCCCACTGCATTTTATTGTTGATAGTGGAAGCCAGAAGAACCTCATGTCAGCAGAGGTCATAAAACAGTTGGGATTGTCGACAACACCACACCTGCAGCCATACAGCATTGGGTGGCTTCACCAAGGACGAGATCTTTGTGTCAGCCAGCAGTGTCGATTGTCATACAGCATCCAACCCTTCAAGGATGAGATATTATGTGATGTTTCCCCATTGGATGTATGTGACGTTCTCTTGGGCCAACCATATATGTGGAGACGCCATGCTGTTTATGAGTCTCGACCTCGTAGTGTCATTGTTACTTTGGGGGGTCATCTCTACAGAATACCAGAGGTAGTTCCAACTACTGCCCCACCTAAACACTTCTGCGAGGTAGTATCTCATACTGCAAAATTCAACTTCTTCACAATCTATTTAAAAGGTGAACAGAAGGATACTGCAACCACCACAGTGTCGACCCAAGCACCTTCTATCCAACAGAAGCAGGTCGACAAGGTTGCAACAAAGCACAAAGATTCCTTCTGCACACAATCATCTAAAATATCCAGACTGGTTAAAAATGTCCAAACCTTCTAGCCAAAGGCTCGTGATAGCCTTCAACAAACTAAGCAACGCCACTTCTCCAGCAAGGCAAGCAGATCACCAAGATTGAGACTCACCAATCGCTTTCCCCTCTCCCCCGAGAAATCAACGCAATGGAGAGAATTTCTTCCTAAGGAGGGAGGATTGATCCAGGTGGATATCGGTGGCCACCCACCTTTTCCAAATGGCTCAAAACAGTTTTCTGGCAATTTTGGCAATTTACTATTTTTAGCAGGTTTTAACTTCCGTGGTTATTTTGAGGTTCCAAATGAAGGATTTTCGAGATAGAGGTTCTCAATGATATCCAAAGGCATTATTAAGCCCCCAAAATGAATCTCCTTGATGATAACTTTCCAACGAGCTATCACACGCCTAAAATGGAGATCATATGAAAAAGTTACGACCCCGGGAAGTTGATGTACTCACTTACCCAAACGGGGCCCACATGACTTTTGGCGCTTCATCTCCTAGGGTTAGGTTTTTGGATGCCTAGGAATTTTGGCATTC